>JAVXUM010000023.1:23039605-23052777 GCA_035590655.1 Pouteria glomerata
GTGGACGACTCCAATTTAAAAATGGTGTGTCTTTGTTCAGCGATGACAGCAACTTGGGGGTGGGCAATGAAACGGGCAGGCCCAAAATATTATTTTGTCTATCAGGCTTAATTTTAATTTTCAGTTTGTGTCATATAAATTATTTTATTTTTTTAAAAAATATTTTAACTATATTTTTATATAAAAATAATTTAAATATTATAAAAGCAAGTGTGTTTAAAAAGTTTGATATAAAAATTTAATATTTTTATAAAAAAATACAAATAAGATGATTTATAAATACATAAAATGTAGATAAAATTATATTTTCAAAATTTTAGGTCGAGCCCGAGCCTATAAGGTTGATTACAAGTCCTCAAAAATAGAATGGGCCTAGAGGGTAGGGTTTAAAAAATCCACCTCTCAAAATAACAACAAAACTGAACTCAAGTGAATGACAAGGGAAAGGTACACGAATTATTACATTACATTTACTTAATTATATATATATATGTATATTTTTAAACATAGCCGACGTAATTTAAACATGATAATGTAGTCATCATTTATCCACTTTTAAAATTTGTAGCACGTCGTACTCTTAATTATTATAATTTAAGATGAACGATATAAAAATATGAGAATTAATTAAAATCAAAATAACACTTAATTTAAGATTAATCAAATTAATCAATCAATTAGAGTAAATATAATTTAAATAATTTAAAAATTACGTTTCATGTAATTATCACATATGCCTACTCAACAGCAATAATATAATTATAATAAATATTACAAACCTCTAACGATGAGTCAATAATACAAATCTCTCAAAATAAATATAATAATCATATGAATCTAGGTTTGTGATTCATACTCCGAGTCACACAAATAGCCATACAAATATTGTTATGACAAGGATATTTTATTTGAATTAATTAATGTTATTTTATTTCAAAAATTATTAATTATCATTATTTTAATCTGAGTAATTGAACATTGCATGAAACTCAACCATTTTAACACTCAAAATTTTCGTCGCTGAAGGGTCGTTCACATGCATGTCTAAGACGACAGTGCAGATTTTTGAGCTTTTGTCAAATTTCACCACCTACTGATATTATATATATTATACAATTGCATGTATGATTTCTCCACTTAATACATTCCATGCATGGGTTGTTGAGGAGGAGATGAATTGAACTTGAGAGAAAGCGAAGAGCTGAATTGAGCATTTTTATGAGGTGTGGATTGCTGCGTGTTATGTGTTGTGAGTGTAAGAGTTTTTGTTGAAATTGGAAGAGAAAACAAGAAAAAGGATGAGAAAGAGGCCATTAGGGAAGAACGAAAGAAAAGAAGAGAAGGATAAACTATCTAACCAAATTATCTATTTGCATTCTTCTATTAAGCGAGAAAATTTACGGTCGCTACCTGAGGGTGCGTTCTGAGTGAAAATCGCCCTTGCGGCTCTAACCGGTAAAGAACCACGGGGAGGTAAACCAGTCTAGGCAAACCTCAGCTGATCAACTCAACCGAGGACAGTTCCCACATTGGAGAATCGAACCCATGATTAAGGCCAGCGGAGTTCTCTGCCACGACTAACTCGGGCACTCCAAATGCAAACCCTAGAAATGGAATGACTTGGTTATAATTGAATTCAAGGCTGGAATTTTGTTTGAATGGGATAATGTACACTAAACTAGACTAATATTTAAAATTTTGATAGTTGAAGTATGGATGACTGGTCCTATAAAAGACATACATCTTAAATACTACTTGATAGTTCGATTAAGATTTTTATGAATTATTTGAGCTTGTTTTAAAAAAAGTTTAGCTCAATATCGAATTGTAACTAAAAATAATTCAAATTAAGCTCGATTTGTGAGTCATTTAGAATCGAGTTCGACCACGAGCTAGATTTTAGAAAAGTTTAGTTCAAAAACTCGTAAACAGATCAACAAAATAATATATGTATTTTTATATATTTTAAAAAATAATTTTTATTATTTTATTTTAGATTAAAATAACATCATTCTAATTTAATTGATTCATTCGCAAATTGATTTTAAAGTCGGAGCCTTAATTTGGTTGTGAAACGGAGCCTTAAGTTGGACATTAGTCTGCAAGCTTCAAGAGCGTAAAAGAGGTAAAAGTGGAAGTCATTAATGATCAAAGGGGATATTATCCAAACTCAGGGGGGTGTAATAGAAAAAGAACAAAGCACCGGTGTAAAAAAGGAAGAAAGATGGAAAAAGCGCTTAGTTGGGTAAAGCCAATGCTATAAAAGCCTCGAAGCCGGTGGTGATTCAACCGTACAGTGTTGTTGCGAGGACTTTGAGGAGGAAGAAAATTTAAGAAGTGTTCTGTCAAACTGGTTCTTTCAGATCTTGTTCCTTTCTCCTGAGAAATTTTGGGGTTTTGTATCGAATTGATTTCTAGGGTTTAATCGTGTTTCCAAAACTTCAACAGCAGCAACAAATTAACAATGGTGGCGAAAGGGAGGCACTCGCGTGTTCCATCTCGGAAATCGTCCACGTCTACGCTCGTTTTCGCTGTGCTAGTCATGTGCTCGTTCCTCGTTCTCATCCTTCTGGCTCTCGGAATTCTTTCGATTCCTAGCAGCTCTCGTGACTCGTCTAAGGTCCAGGATCTCAGTTCGATCGTTCACAATACTGTGGACAGGTACTTTGCTCTGAATCCAGCTTGATTTTTTATGATTTGATCAAATTCGATTGTGATCTGATCGTGATTTGGATAATTTGGGGGGAATTTTGGGTGCAGGAGTTATGGAGATGATGGGAAAGGAGATCAGTGGGTCGAATTGATTTCTTGGGAGCCAAGGGCTTCCATTTATCATAATTTCTTGGTTAGTTTTTTATTTTTTGATTCTTTTCTATTTTGTTGGTTTTTCAAAGTCTTTGAGACTGTCTCTGTTATTTTTCCCATAATTTATGTCCAAATTAAATTGGGTTGTATTTGTAATATATGTACTCTCCGGACCCTTATTTTGAAGTGCAGTGACCCTCAAATTTGGTGGATTTATGCATTAGTTAGCTCTTGAATTTCATTGAATCTGGTAAATAATCCGTATGTTGATAATTAAAAGGTGAAACTTTTTAATTTGTTTTAACATGTGGTGGAAGTATGGAAACACGTCTGCTGTCGAGCATTACATGTGAACAGGGTTTCCAAGCCTGAAAAGAAAATGCATTGATACACGTAAGTGTGAAATTTATTGATCTCGTAGAATATCTAGGATTGGGTACTGTGTCTGAAGAAGGTCCTTTTGGGGTTCAAAAGTTCTGAACAAGGATTCTATGACATATTTTGTTTGTGCTGTGCCACAATCATTGAATCGAATACCCCCTGCTGTTATAATTATTTAGTGAGGATAACCTGTTTCATATCTTAATTGCACAGATTATTTATGTATCCATATATATAATTATACATGCATCTAAATTATTTTGGGTTGGGGAATAGAATTCTAGGTTTTGTTTTTGTATTTCTTTTGTTCAAATATATTTCATGCTTGATCAAGGTTTCAATTTGATGTCATCTGAGATAAGTTGTAACAAGCACTGAATCTCATTCCATTTTTGGATGCAGTCTAAGGATGAATGTGAATACCTAATCAATCTTGCTAAGCCTAATATGCAGAAGTCAACTGTTGTAGATTCAGCAACTGGCAAGAGTAAAGATAGTAGGTGTGCATTTCCTACCTCCTCTTGGCATTTGCAAATGAATTTTCTAGATGTAGCTTTCTCTTTCTTCTACTGACATCCCTTGACATTCTTATATGTGGAGACCTTTGAGATTTTCTTTTTTATTGTTTTTACTTGCAGGGTACGTACGAGCTCTGGTACATTTCTGACTAGGGGCCATGATAAAATAGTCCAGAAGATTGAGAAAAGGATTGCAGATTTCACCTTCGTCCCTGTTGGTATGTAGCAGAGAAGCTACTCATTAATCATCTAGTTTTCAAAAATGGGCCTTCCAGGGTTCTTTTAATTTTTTGTGAGCTTCATTTTTTACTTATAATTTCTTTTAATGTGCAAAAGAGAAGGCTTTTGATAAGGCCTTGGTGTGCATGGAACAATGGAGATCAGTGGGCCTAAAATCCTATATTTGGCATTTTCTATGTGGATCAAAACAACAATCTGTCAAGGGTTGAGATAATCATTAATTTGATCAAAGTTTGTTTATATCTACCTCTGTGGATTTATCCCAATTTCTTCAGGATCCAATTGATGGTGGAATAGACTTCTTTCGTGAACCTTGCTAAACACCTATGAAGCATGGACACTTAAAAATAGATGTATCCGTATTCAACATGTATAAAGTACACATACTCCTTGGACATATTTAAATACATGTTGGGCACACTATGTTCAATGAAATACTTGTGGCATGTCCAATTATTTTATCATGTGTATATATAATTTTTTTTTTCAAATACTTTTAGGATATGCTTACAATTGAGAGACTGAAACTCCTAACGTTATAATATCTTCTATCTTATCTTGTATTACTTTTTGTTTGTTGTAACATTAGTGCATCAAAATATTAAATCAAAATATTAAATAGAATTTTTGTGAATAACTGAATATTATATCCATATATACTACTAGTAAAAATATTTATAAATTGTATACTTCTTTCTATACTCCCATTATGTCTGTATTCTCATTAAAAAAAAAAATCACCATATCCTGTTTTTGTATGTCTTTGTACCCCAGGCATGTATTCTTATTTAGCGTGTGAATTTTGAACTTCTAATCATTGTTATACATTTGTTGGCATTAATATCTGTCGATGCTGTGATTTATAGAGCATGGGGAGGGGCTTCAAGTTCTCCACTATGAAGTGGGCCAAAAATATCAACCTCACTACGACTACTTTAGTGATGAGTTTAATACTAAGAATGGAGGTCAACGCATTGCTACGGTTCTGATGTACCTGTAAGTAATGTGTCTTCACTTTTTTCTGCATAATTATACCTTTTGTTTATTAAGTGCGCCTCTAAGAATTTCTGTTTTGGTCACATGTATAATTGGCACAGCTCAGATGTTGAAGAAGGAGGTGAGACAGTGTTCCCTGCTGCCAAAGGAAACTATAGCTCTGTGCCTTGGTGGAATGAGCTATCTGAATGTGGGAAAGAGGGACTTTCTGTTAAACCAAAGATGGGTGATGCATTGCTTTTTTGGAGCATGAATCCTGATGCAACTCCGGATCCTTCCAGCTTGCATGGTTAGTTATAATTATCAAGTTCCTCAATTCCTTGAATATCCAACATTTTAATAAATTGAAGGTGTGATAACTTGGCTTTTAAATCATATTGGTTGTAACCATATTCTTTGGTTAGCTTTCCTAAGGAACTTGAAAACTGCTATCAACCTTCATACCTACTAGCCTATTACCTTGACTAATTTACAAGTCAAACTTTCTGTCTCATTTTAGGTGGCTGTCCTGTTATTAAAGGGAACAAGTGGTCTTGTACAAAATGGATGCGTATGCATGAGTACAAGGTTTAATTTATAAAGCCAAAGGTAATTTTCTATCCCCTGTGGGATCATTAAAATCCTTTAATTTTATCTATGCCACTGTAAGCTGTTATTTCATTTATTTCAGCACTGATTTTCTTAACACAAGCCATCGATTCGGTTCTATTTGTATCAGAAAAGTTTTAGCGTATTACTCCATGGTTGTGGGACCATAATAAATTCCATAATTGTAAATATGTATGAACCTACAAGCTCTGATGGGCTATTAGCTTGTCTAATATGAAATTCGGTTTTCATGGTTGATTGACCAAGTGATTCTACCATAAATTCTCAGTCTGATTAGTTGATTAAGTTGAGTGGTTTTGAATTCTGGATATGCTGTCGCGAAATCGAGCGATTTACGAGTTATTTGAGCTCGGCTCGATAGCGGTGAAACTCAAGCTCAATTCGTAGCTCATTCAAGCCAAACATGAGCCCCAATTTTAATTTTGAGCTTGACAAAATTTCTAGCCAAGCTTGAGCCTCAAACTACTTGGCTTGAAGGCCTGCGGTCTGGCTTGAAAAAAATTATATTTTTAACAATATTTAGACCCCTATACCCTCTTCTTAGTTTCAAATCTGCATCCTTGCCATTTCGGTCAACGCCCATCAAACCTAAGAGAGAAACCTTGGTGGCCAATTTTGAGAGAGGGATGATGTTGGCTTTGAAAGTAGCCATTCTTCGTCACATACAGGTCTTAAACCCTAACACTAAATGGGTTGGACTTTAGCATTTGCAGCACCGTGTAATTGACTCTGATCAATATCGTCAGATAGCAGTGGTTACTCACCAAAGAAGAGGTCATCCACAAAATCATTTATGTCTTCAAGAGCTTCCCAAAGTCGACCCTTCCAAGGTCACTCACTGCTTTCCCTAATTTTCTTGATTTTGCTTTTACGTTTGGTTTCTAATAAAATTGTGAGAAAAGTCTCAATTTTATATAATCTTGCAGAAAACATAACTCATAACTCATGACAAAAATGAAAAGAGGCAAACCTAACCCATATTTATATTTAAGGGGGCACTGTGGTGCCCTCCTCCCCACACTTGGAGTGTCACATAATGTTGTCTTTCATCCTGTTGCCTGTCCTCGCTATGTATTAGTTCTCTCCATTTAGATGTGATGAGTATGTATACAAATAATGGAAAATAATTTCTGGACCTATTTGTTTGAGAAAATATATGAATGCATGTTTTCTCTGATGCTCTCGTATTGATTAGAATGCTTCTGTTGGCAGGTAAACAAATGACTGCTTCTCTTGGGCATACTATTGTATTCTTTATGACAAATGATGATATGTTGGCAGGAGCTCCTTAACCCCTGAGCGTTGTCTGATGAACTTTCTGCCATCGTTTCACACTCGCTCTCAATTCAATTTTGGTTTTACAGTTCGTTTCTTCCTAACTTTGGTCTCTTCGGGTGTGTTACTGAAGTCAACCATAAAAGTTAGGTATCTTCTATTGAGTTTTTTGACTTTTTTGACTTCGAGGTTCAAAATATAAGGAGATATTGAACTGGAGGGGTGATGCATTAACCCCAATATAAGTAACCATATGATATATTGTAGATGTATAGAAGAAATAGCCCTTTCTCATATCTCAGTTGTTTGGTTTGCTAGTTGGTTGCGTTTGGTGGGTCAATTTTTAGCCAAAAAAATACTAAAAATTGTCACTGTTACAGTAATTTGATGTTTGGTAAGCTATCACTTTTTTACTCTGTTACAGTAATTTGATATGATAACGGACCCTATTTTTTTTATACTTTTTTGCTCTGCTACAGTAAAAAAGCTTACCAAATACTCAAAAATTATCACTTTTCTGCTCTACTATAGTAACAATTTCACTAAACACCTAAGAAGTTACTCAAAGTTGTCAAAAATTACAATTTTTTTTACTAGACACATCAAAAATTATCACTAATAAATTTTAACAAAAAATTACCAAAATTTACTAAAAATTTTATTCTCCTTAACACTCTTTAATCAACTGCTCGACTCTGCGTTTGCTAAATTTTGATTGGATTTTAATTGGTATGATTGGTGCGTCACTTCCGAGTGGCTTAATAATGTTTGGTTGACTGGGGGCTCTGTTAACCGTGTTGACTTATTGACTTTGTTTTCGTTTTCTATCCCTCCAGCAGATATGAGGGAAACAAAGTTGTGGGAAGGAAATGTCTACAAGGATATAATGCCAGGTGACGGCTTTAGCTAAATATTACGACGACTCTGATGAGAACTCTTTCCATATCTGTTTTCCTACTTGCAACGGATTAAATTTCTTCCATTCCATACCAATCTTTACTTAATTAAATTAGTTTGGTGGGAAGAAATTTAATCCGTTTCAAAAGTTAAAAACAAAAAAACATTATATATTAATTATTTTTTTATGAATGAGATAGAATATTATTAAAAAACCATCAAGGAGTACTGCTACGGAACAAAAAGTTACTTAGCCTTAAAACAAAAAGCGAGTCAAAATAAAGTGTAAAAAAGCAACAATGTCCGCCTATCCCCTAACCAGACCCAACTATACCAAAAAAACCCACAAAAGTGTTATTAAGCCTAAGCAGAGACATCATCTGTTTTGGTTTCTCCTCCCAGATAAGCTAAAAAATATAATAAATTTCCATGTGTTTTTTTTTTTAGCTCGTGTATCCTGGCAACCCATAATTGTTGAATAGTTGAGGGAACAAAGTTGAAACAGAAACAATTCAGGGTCACACTCCATGCCTCTTTAGCCCATTCACAGCGTAGAAGAAAATGGTCAATATCCCCTCCGCTATTGCACACGCAGCATTAAATCACTAAAATCAATCTTCTTGTAAGATCATCCATCTTCCATTCTTAGACATTTCTTCTCAATTCCATATACCATTGTTGGTATCTGAGAACTTTCACAACAGTGAAATCCTCTCTCTTAGCCAAAGCAAAAGATCCTTTGATGTAGCTCGCGCAAAGGCATCTCTTCAATACATGGATCATTCCACAAATCAACCAGATCACCTTTATCAACAACAAAAGTTTCCACACCCCCGCACCATATGTGCCTTTAGCCTCCCCTGTAGTCCACTCCCCCTAACAAGACTATACTTTGCTGCCTGGTCGAGTTTCATGATGGTCAAAACCAGTAACTCTCAGTTCCAGTGGAGACATCCACAATGTCAGCTTCCTTTCAATTAAAGAGCAATCTAAATAGTACCGTGGAGAATACTTTTTACTCTTTTGCATGGTACTGAAATATTTGTTACTGGAAAATACATTCGGCCTCAGCTGAGAGGAATACATTGATTGTTACTGAGAGAATTATATATAAATTGTTCCTCTCTAGACATATATCCACTGCAAGGTGACTATTTCATTGACCATACACGGCATGAATCATGATATGCTATATATATATATATAATATTATAAAAATAGCAACAATATTAGTAACAATGGGTGTGTTTGGAATTGTATAAATTTGTAAAAGTTAGAGTCTCGTGTTTTATGCAGTGAGTAAAAAATTTTAATTTTATAATTTCGTAATTCGTGTTTGTAGAGATTTGTAAAATTTTATATTTTTTTTTTTTAACTCCAAACAGTGTCAATGTATCTTTCATACACACTCTTAAGGATTTAAATGCAAAGTAACACTAATTTTTTCCTCTCACTCTGCTTCAGAAATAATTTCTAAGTCACTAACTGACCTTCCAATAATTTTCCTCCTGGCTTCCATTGAATCTTTGGAGGCAAATGGATTAGGCGGCGCAGTTAGACTGCTTCCATGAGCTTCCAGCATGTGCACTATAACTTTCATTGATGGTCAATCCTTGGGGCACCACTGGGTACATCAAAGTCCCACAATTATTAGTTTTTTCACGGTGTTTGCGACTGTGTCTTCCCCAATTTGGATTCCTGGTTCTTCTTCTTTTTCCAAGCAATTGTAAATCCATTATGGGAAATAAACTTCACTTCCACTCTCTGTTACAGTTCTGTTCTTCACCCCAACTATATTTAGCAACAACATTCCAAAACCGTACGCATCTAATTTGGATGAAACCTTCCGAGACAACACTTTAGGTGCAATTTAACCCACCGTTCCCCTAACAACAGTCATCAAAATAGCATTTTGCTCCTTCGAACACAACTTTGCTAGCCCCAAATCAGAGATCTTTGGGTTGAAATTGTGGTCTAACAAGATATTTTGAGGTTTAAAGTCGAAATGAAGGATTTGTTGATCGCACCCATGGTGAAGATACTCAATTCCTTTGGCTATTCCTAGAGCAATGTCATGTAGCTTCTCCCATCCTAGTTAATGCCTCTCATGATCAGAAGATATGCCCTTCTCTAAGGATTTATTTGGCATGAACTGAAAAATGAGACCTCTTTGAAATCCATCGGCACAATATCCAACCAAGAGCAGCGCATTGACGTGGTGGATTCTTCCTATTGTTCCGACTTCATTGATGAAATCGTCCCCACTTCCTTTAACATCGTCGAGGATCTTGACGGCGACATGAACATCGTTGGAAAGCTTTCCTTTGTACACTTCTCCATAGCCTCCTTTGTCTATTTTATCGTGAAATTTATTTGTAATTATCTTGCTATTGGCATAAGAGTATCTTGCGGGCTTTTGAGCTATATAATGCTCTAAAAAGCTTTTAATCTTTAGTTGATCCTCTTTCCTTCTTTTAATTAATCTGATGACACAATATATTAGGATGACAACTATGAGAAGAAGAAGCAGACGTTGGTGCACATCTACAAATGAAACAATTAAGTTCATCAATAAATTGTCTTCTCTACAATAACAATTAATCAATCTGATCAATATATCATTGAATTACATATAAGAAAGGTATTGAAGAAAAGGTTAATTAAATTTTAGGAAACTAGTTAGAGAAGTAGTAATTAGTACCCGTTGTTGGTTGTTTGGGAATGTCAAAGCATTCAATTTTATGTTGTACCCTGCTGCTGCTGTTGTTCTTCTTCAATCCACAACGCTTTCTCTGCGTGGAGGATCAGACCATTTCAATTTAAGCTGATATTGGGGCTCAAATATTTTAGAAGAAATCGATGAAACGTTAAACATTTTTTTGCATGGTATTAAGGGATTATAGTTGATGGTTACTTCCGAGTCAATGGAATAAACTTGTGTATGGGGTCACTAAGGCAAGAAACGAGGCGATTAAAGTACAGGCTGTTGGGTGATGAGGGGGAGCAATTGAAGAAGCTAAAGGCATAGCTATCATCTGTTGAGGTTGAAAATTGGAAAGGAATGGTTGATAAGTTGAGGTTTGGGAACTGTCGAGGGAAGCAGTCATGAGGGTCTGTGGTACGTATGAACTGGGATTTGTAGTCTATTTTCTTGACAGCTAGTTTCACAGAGAAGGGGAGCTCAAGAATGGTGGTGCTCTGAGAGCAAGAAAGCTCAAATCCAGGATAAGTACAGTCATGAGGAGGAGGATGGTCCTTTAGCCAGAAAGGGAACTGATGATGATAGGGCCGGAGTGTTTATGGCACCTTTTTGGAATGCATTCCTTTGGATGATCTGCTGATGAGAGTTGCAGCAGCTGGAACAAGAACAGAACTAGGGAGAGAGGCATTTTCTCTCTCATCGTGTGACTGTTTCAGGCATGTTCATCTCTTTCCCTGACTTATTTACTGAAGTTGTATATGATCAGCTTGAGCACACTAATGAGGATACATAATACAATAGTACTATGCGTTTTGAAGTTGGTCGGAGACCTACAGGCTACACGGATTGCCGCCTATTTTAATAGTGAATCACTTATTTTGAGAACTACCTAGCATGCATGAACCGCGGGTGTGTGTATATATATATATATGTATATATGTTGGTCACAAAGCCAAGATTGTTTAGTCAGATAAAGTGCCATGTGTAGAGAGAGAAATTTTAATGGAAAACCCACTTTTATAACTTTCACAACTTCAAAGGACTTTAGCTTCTTATTTTAAAAGCTTTTCTTTCTTCATTATTTTACATCATTTAACACTTTCTGATCTTGTATTCTTTTTATAGTGTGTACATTATTATATCCAGGCGTAGTATAAACGGATCAGTTAGCACTTTCCTAATCTTATATTCTTTTTACAATGTGTACGTTATTGTATATAGGTATAGAATAAAATTATCAACCCTAAATATCTAATTCACAAAAAGTATTCACATCATAACGACTTTTGCTTTGCTTTTGTATTGTACGTGTAATCATGCAATTAAAGTTGCCAATCAACCCCACTAATCAACTTTGAATAAATTATATTGACTATCTTGAGTTTTTGAGAAAAAAAGAACGGACAGTATTCTATAGTTTTGAAATTATTATCCTTATTTTTTATATTATGTTATAATTCTTCGTAATTTAAAATCACAAAGTTTAGATATATATATTTTTCTAAATTTTTTGGCAATTCTAAGTCATTTTGATCATTAGATAATTTGTGTAATACCTAATCACCGTTCAAAAATCACATATCGCAATATTTTAAATTTATGGTAACATATAAGCTGATTATTTAATTGAGTGCATAAATTTTCAATTAGGCTTGTTTGAAAATTTTGGAATAGTTGGACCTGTCTGGATCGTCTTCGGGTCTTTACCGCTTAATCACGCTGACCTCTAATCAACTGGCCCAGTATGGTTAAATCATTTGGGCCAAACCGACCCAACTCCCGAATCTCGGTCCCGTTATATAAAGCCCAGCGCCTCAAATTTATTGCCGTTGAGTCATTGACTCAATGGGTCTTATCCATACTTTGCCCAACCATTTTCTTACACCCAACTGTCTTCCTGCCCACAGCTCGACCCACCAAACTTGACCCAGCCGCACCATGAATAGGAATGTAAACGGGTAGGGTACCCATCTATTTAACAAATTCCATTACCGTTATCATTTATTTTTTGTTTACCGTTGTCGTCCCAAACCCGTTTATCTTTTTAGTTCAAATCCCAAACTCGTCCCGTTCTAAACCCGTAAAACCCGTCCCAAACTAGCGAAACCTGTTTATTCTTAATAGGTCAAAATATCAATTAAATACTAGTTTACAACTCGATTAATACTCGTTACCTGTTAATAACAAAAAAGTTATTATTAATAAACAAACACTAATCACATAGAAGCAACACCACTATTAAATTAAATAATAAAAAAATATAAATAAATAAACAATCCATTACATAATAAATACCATCTAAATCAGAAATAAATAATAGCACCACAAGCATCAGTACAAGTTAACAAGTACAACAAATATTACATAGGTAGGATAAAAGTAAGGAAACTTCCGAAAATACCCTTATTTGTAAGCATATAAGGAATTTTATTACGAGGTTAAAATTATAAATATATAAATTATATTATATTATATTAACGAGTAATTAGCGGGTACCCTATAAGTATAAACGGGCACCAAGTACAGGGTACCCTATAGGCGAATCCCAAACCCGCACGGATATTAAAATTAAATCCCAAATCCGTCCCAATCCCTTTAGGGTATTTTTCAACGGATTTTTATCGGGTTCAGTCAACTTGGGTACCTTCTTATATCCGTCCCATTGACATCCCTAACCGTGAAAAAATATAAGGTAAATTACCCACAAAGTGGGGAATCATTCTTCGGATATTACTATACACTGTTAGAAT
>JAVXUM010000023.1:23243976-23246476 GCA_035590655.1 Pouteria glomerata
ACAACTCCCAACACGCTGATGAGCTAGAAGTCTCAAATGTCCACCGTGGACCCTAAATGCAATAAAAGAAGCATTAAGGCTTTTTTCAAATTTGCATTGCTTGTGCAAATTCGCAAAAATATCCATAGTCTCCTTTCACCATTTCCCAACAATGCACCAAGAATGCCACAATCAAGCCATAAGACCCCCGAGCTTTATCCTTATTCATCTTCTTCAATGCACTCTGAACCTCTTCTTTTGAAAACATTGCTCTAACTTACTGCTGTTGACAAAACTAATAGACTTGAGCTCGAGCCCATCAAACCTCGGCTGAAACACTGCATTTTCCAATAATAAATTCTTGTAGAACTAAATGACTCTCCCTCTAATATCCTTCTCTAACTCTAACAAAGTACCATTAGCTCTTAGACTGTATATTTGGTTGGTATAAGTGTCATTTTTTGGCTTAAGTTTGGATTGGGTCGAAATTTGCTTAGTTGATAAAAAGTGTAATCAGGTAATATTTCTCAGTCTTTTGGCAAACTCAAAATAATATTTTTTTAGTCTAAGTTCAGGTTGGGCCAAATATTTCTATCACCGACTGATTTCTTCCATCATGGCTGTCCTACTGAATTCCTTGTTCAAATCATCCCTCTTGGCTTTGTCTCCTTTTCAAAGGGTACACCCCTTTTCCTACACATCCAACCAGTGTGTCTTTTCTAGCACCCCAATCTTTCTAACTTCAATCCTACTAAAGACTGTTATATTCCATTTCTTCAGATCACCTTTCAATAATTTAATCTTAGCGGCCAAAACAAAGTTGGGTCTTCCCACCACCTGGTACTAACTCCACGAAGCATTAACCATATCTTTAATTCCATCAAATTTCAACGAGATATTTTCAAACCTGAAAGGACATCTTCCCTGGTAGATATTGCTGCATTCCAAAAGAATCTATGTGTGGTCAGAAACTGGTCTAGGAAGAAATTTCTGTTTTAACCCCTGGAGAGGTTTCCTCCTAGGAGGAAGACACCAAGAACTTGTTCAATCTAGAATGATTCTGATTAGACGGTGTAAAACTCCCTCAAGACTAGGAAGATCAACCAACTACAGCCCATTGACAAGGGCTAGGGAAATCTAGCATATCCTTTAAGATTTGATTGCCACTCGCCTTCTCACAAGAGTAGCGAATTGCATTAAAATCACCTCCCCCACACCAAAGAGTAACCCATCAAAAAGCAGGTGCTGATAATTCCTCCTAGAATGCCCGTTTCTTTCCACTTCTGATTGGACCACAGTTCCCAGTAAACACCCAAACAGAGCTAGAAACCACTCCCTTGAATAAACAAGATGCTGAACCCAACTCACACTCTTGTAAAGAAACCGACCTTCTGTCCCATAACCCCAAAAAAAAAAAAAAAAATACCACCGAACATATCTTCTGCTAGTAGATGTGCCCAATCCACCCATCTTCTACCCCAAACCCTCTATCAACAAACTACCCTTGTCTACTTCCGTCTTCAAAAAATACATTATATCAGGTTTCCATCTCTTTAGTGCTTTTTTAATAATGACTTTTTTGTCTCCTACATTAATGCCCTCACCTTTCAACTAATCAACATTATTCATTTATTAGACAATAAGAAATTACCCCTCTACTACCTCCTTTCCTGACCACAATGGCTCCCCTCCTATCATAGTTAATTGAGAACTCCAACAATTTCAGCTAGTTATTTCCCCGTTATTGTACCCATTCGTAGTCTTACTTTTTTGTGGTTGGAGCAATCTTCATCTAATTTCTATAGCTGCTAAAAGTCTGTGTATTTCATCTTCAAATCCCTCTCTAGATACTCTAGGAATTCTCTAAAAGATTTGACCTTTATGGAAACCCATTCTGATACTCTGTGTTCATCCTCCCCGCAACGTTAAAAAAAAATGTTAAATGCATCACCCAAGCATCTATCTTCATCTGGAAGAATGCAAGCCAGTGGACTACATTTGATAGGAGTCCCCGTCCTATCCACTCAATGTCAGAAAATGTACGTGTACCTCATTACTGAAACTAACATTTTTCCTGTGCAGACAAATTCCCATTAAGACCCAAATCTCTCTTTGTATTAAATCCATTAACCAAGTCCCAATTAGAATTTCCACATGATTTTACCACCCCACCCAACTCAATGCCTCCAATAAAAGCAACACAACTCCTCACGCTCCATTGAACTGGAAAATGCTTCCGCTTCACTGGAGAAGAAGCATAATCCTAAGATGGCCCTAAACCACCACAAAGGGCCTGATCAAATAAAGGGTTGTGCTCATACATACCTGGATCAAATTGAACAACCTTACAAGTTTTAGCGCTCTGAGAGCCCAATTGCTTTCCCTTTCTTTTAACACAAAGTCCATCCTTGTTAGGTGAACTTGCCCAACCTAAAATTTGGTTCGATTTATAATCATTGGGCATTCATCTGGAATATAGGCATAAAAGCCAAACCATTTTCACTTAATGGCCTAAAGCCAT
>JAVXUM010000023.1:23251476-23262301 GCA_035590655.1 Pouteria glomerata
AATTTGCATCAGGAATTATTATGGATGTCTTTTATTTTTTCACTTTAAAATAAATTTAATTCTTAATTTGTTTCATGTTTTACTTCCTCCCTTCTTGTCCCTTCCCTGCCATTAAAAATTCCTAAAAGTATGTGCATGCACATGATGCTGTGGAGAAGTATTGATAATGGAAGGCAGTGTCTTGGATGAAGAATAAAACTGTCAGAAAAGGATGGACCACTTCTTGAACTTAAGGACATCCACTTTATTATTCAAATCTTTGTGTGGAAATTAGGGTTTTTAATTATGATTATGGACATGTGACTCTTGTTACTCTCCCTTCAACTGGTACTTACGAAAATTTACTAAACAACGGTGGGATGCTATGTGCAGTGTGCACAGTTGTTTAAATGGACATCTTTTCCTTTCTACTTTTTTTTTGGTGGGGATGGGGGGATGGGGAATATAGATGCTGGTTTCCATTAAATTGTCGTTGCTTATTTTTGTCAGAATGTGTTGGTTTCTTCAACCATGAAACTCTGTGTAAGAGACCCAGCACATTTTTTTTAATGATGTTGACATAACTGATTTGCTGTGACAGATCATATGTGTTGTGAAGAAACACATCCTGACAGGAGGACCTAAGCGGCTTTCCTTCACTGTCCCTCCCCTTATTTTTAATTCTCTTAAGGTTTGATTCTGCCTTTTGGTTTTGTGATTTTTTGGCATGTCATCTTACTGTCCTAAGAAGTTGAAGTTGTGAAAATCATTTATTGAAACATTTATTGTATTGGAATCCCATTTGCATTTTGTGACAGGATCTGCATGTGGGTGCATGTAATTGCTAATGGAAATTCTAGGACATTGAAATCGATGGAGCATTTAAAGTCAATAATAATTATCCTACTCTTCTTTTGGCTGCTTTCTATATTATGTGGATAATTTGGGGTGAGAGAATGTAAGGGTTTTCCTAGGGATTTTGCAAACTTATACAGACTAAAAGTTATGCAGACTTTAAAAGTTCTTTTTCTTTTTGGCAATATTGACTGTTAGTCTACAACAATGTTTGCCCCAAACTTGAACAAATTTGTTGGGCCTTTGAACATGTGTAGCTGCTGGATGTTCTTTTGTATTTGAGCATTATGGGTAGTCAATTCACCAACACAGAGGCAGCTCATTCCGCGTGATTTAGTACTTGGCTGAGGGATGCCTAGTCTCACCGTACGCTCTGCCCAAGGAATCTCTTCCAGCCAAACAAACTCCAAATATCTCTACCCATGAGCACCTTCGAGGGTCTCATCATCTTTCGCTTTTGTGTGGAATTACTGGGGATCAGCGGATTGGTGGCTAGAGTTCAGGGATCCTTCGAGACTCTTTTGGATGGGTATAAAGAGAAACGTTACAAGACAAATCCTGCAATATCCTGACCTCCATAATGGTCATAATTTTTGCAAAATTTGGTTGTGCAACAAGTGGCTATATTACATGAACTCGGGTATCAGTGTCAGACTTTGCTAAACCTTAATTTTAGGATAACTGGAGATGTCGTAAACAATTAAATATATTATATATTGCGTGCATTGATATGAGATATGATTAAGTGACATATTTGAAATTTGATAGAAATTATTGAAAAATGAAAATTTTTGTTTACTATCCATATGAGTGGCTTGAAATTTTCTCTTAACATCAAAAGCTTAGTTACTAGTTCTTCACATCAAAGCTTAGTTACTAGTTTTTCAAACCATGCTTAAAAAATTGAGGATTCGATTGTCTAATTTGGATGTAGGAGTCGGACACATATCCCCTACTCTCACCCTTATCATATCCATTGGACACGAGTATCTTGAAGTAAACAGAAGAGTCCATGTAACATTGGCAGGTGGCGCCATTTACTTACCTAATTGTTGCCTCACTTGCTTCCACAACTCAGACCCCCCCTTTCTTATATATATGCCTTCTCTGTCGTTAACCATATACAACATGTTATCAAGCTTTCACCATAGCCATAACCTCTGATCTTGTGCCTGCTCTATCTCTCTCTCCTCCCTCCCTCCAAAGTGCCTTAGCTCTCATCCTGATTGCCTATGGCAACTCCCGCCATTAGCAATACTTAGCTTTTAGGGCTTTTCTCCTATTTTCTTTTGGTTTATGTAGCTTATCATGGGTTAACCTGTGAAAAAGAACTTGTTCACTATTGGTAAGCAGCCACCAACCACAAAATAATCAAGCAACACAAAAACTATTAACAGAAGACAAGGGGCTCCATATGTGCAAATCTCAGTAAAACTTCGTGTCTCTTTGGTGACCAGGCCCAAGCACTATAAACCAGAAAGTTAGTTTGATTACGAGGAATACCTAAACTCGACACAAACTCGCTTGTTCTTTGATCGATTTCATGATTCATCAAACTCTTAGTTGTTGCTTGAACTTGAACATGCAGATTCCACCTTCTTGAATCTTATATAAGAACAATTGATGTTATATTACTTTTTAATCAAATCATCTCAATATGGACACCTCAAAAAAAAAAAAAAAAAAAAGAAAGAAAAATGGCACTCTCTCAATACCTAGCATTCCCACTTTTCCCCAGAGAATAGCACACAAAATCACTAGAGATAGCTCTTAAAACTATATGAAATTAGGGTTAAATAACTCCAGCTGGTACATGTTGCACCCTGCACCAAGGGTTCAACTCAAATGATGCCTAAAACAGTTTCTGGTGCATCTTACGGATGCACTAAGGGTGCATGGTTTCAGCTTCAGCAGTGGTTACTGCATCCTGGAGGCAGGGTGCACCTGAAGTTGCACCATCTATGTAACACTTCTTCAAGCTCCTTTTTTTCACTCATTCAAATCTGGATAATACAAGGCAGCTTCAAAATATCACAAACACTTGTTCTGCCAAGTCTTAGCTAAAGCTAGAACAGCCGAACTCTGGGAAACAATGAAAAGAATAGAGTTATAATGTTTTAGTTATTGCAAATGTCATATAACACAATATGACACTAACCTCCTGTTTTTGCAAGCTGGAGGCACCCATCTTGATGCTATTTTTTGTGTGTGTGTGTGTACCTTGTTAAAGAATCAATCCAATCATGTTTAAATTCTAATCTAAAATGATTGATGATTTGGGGAAAGGGGGAAAATCAAGCTTAAAAAGTATCTTGGAATTCTGAAAGCATGAATCTACATCCTAAAATTCTGGTTGAAATCTTTATATCTCATGTATGCTTGAAATTGTCAATATTGCAAACGCATAATTGTAAAATGAATTAAAATATAAATTTTATGGTATATGCCTTTTTATAGGACGAACCTCATTTTGCCAATGGTTAAACTATGTTGATTGTGCAGTTGGTTAGACGACTGCAAGGCCAGGAGGAAAATGCTGCCGTAGAAGATGTAGCGGCTACACCAAAGAAAATTTTTCAGCTTTTGAATCAGGTACTTTATGAAAGGGGTTTGTATATGCCATGTAATAAGTATTATTAAGTACCTTATGTCATACAGTTCAAATTGACTCTGTTATCACAATGTTCAAGCATAAAGTTGATTTTTTTCCATAGTAGTTTTGTTTGACATTTTACTTAGTTTGCTTTTAAATGAATTCTTTAATGCTTTCCTGTCACACCCGTCTATTTAAATGTTTTTAGCATGACCTTAATATCAAAATTTATTTTGAGGGCGTTTAGCATGACATTGAAGTTACAGTTCAGTGGTATTTTAAAGTATATGGACTGTATCTCGAAAATAGATCATTATTGTCAACTTTTGCTTATAATTACTAGTTTTTTGTGTCCATTTCCCCTCATCTTCTGTTCTGTAACCCCTATAGCCTATATATTCTCCTGTTTGGCTTCTCTTATCTCTTGAAATTCTTTCACTTGGGATGTCAGCCTTGATTTCTTTTCTTTCTGTTGAAGACTTCTGCATTTTGCATCCAGTATCTACTAGAAAGGCTGATAAAATCTTTAAAGAAATCAAAGAGGAGAGAAAAACAAGATACTAGAAAGAAGATGTTTGAGAAAAAGAGGAGAGAAAAATAAGATGCTATCAATTAAATGAGAAAACCTAACTGCAGAAAAGTAAAACCTTTATATTAGGGCAACATTGACAATGGTAAGTTGACTAAACTACCCTTAATACTAAGAAGCTAAACTATTCTGATACTACTTACATATCTTAGCGTGTTTGTTAAATTGGTATGCTTTTTGTTTCAGACAATTGAGGCTTTGTCAACTGTGCCGGCACCTGAACTTGCATTAAGGTTATACTTGCAATGTGCTGAGGTACCACAAAATGTTGTCCTTTTACCATTTTGAGGTCTGAATGCAATATCGTGTTCCTTCTGACCTTTGCTTTGCCTTTGTTTCTTAAACATCAGGCTGCAGATGATTCTGATCTAGAACCTGTTGCCTATGAATTTTTCACCCAAGCATATATCCTATATGAAGAAGAAATTTCGGTACTTCAATATTCACTAATATCTGTTGTTTTGGTTTTACCACGTCTTCTTTCTCTAGGAGTTAATTTTCATTTCGAGAGTTTTTTAGTTTGTGCTAGTGTACCTGGAATTATACTCACTTGCCTTGATACGAATGTTTTGATAGGATTCCAGAGCACAGGTGACTGCATTACATCTGATTATAGGTACTCTTCAGAGGATGCACATATTTGGTGTTGAGAATAGGGATACGTTAACACACAAAGCCACAGGGGTAACAATAGTATTACATTTTCTATTCTCGTTTACAGCCTTATTTAGTAAATAATCTGATATGAAGCTTTCTCTTTTGAACAGTATTCGGCAAAGCTGTTGAAGAAGCCTGACCAGTGCAGAGCTGTTTATGCATGTTCACATCTCTTTTGGGTTGATGATAATGATAGCATCAAGGATGGAGAGAGGTACTTACCACACACATGCAACATTGATAGAAGCCAAATTTTACTTGTACATATCATTGCTATGATTGCTTGTTAGTAAACTTAATTGTTCATGCAAGCAATTCACTGCGGCTTGTTCAAGTTTTGTTGGTTGAATGTGAATCGATACCTGGTTTTTATAAAGTTTTCTGCAGATATGGACCAAGATGGAATTTTTCTGTTGCTTCCCTTTTTTGTCGATGTGATTACTTCTTCTCATGGTCCAGGGTTTTGCTTTGCTTAAAGCGTGCTTTGAGAATTGCTAATGCTGCTCAACAAATGGCCAATGCAACGCGTGGTTGTAGTGGATCAGTCATACTCTTCATTGAAATTCTAAACAAGTAAATTGTTGCATGTTTCTACTTATTTAATATTTTCATCATCTTAGATTTATCAAAAGGAAAGGGAAAATTTCGTGCTCTGTGTAATTTCAGGTATCTGTATTTCTTCGAAAAGGGGAGCACAGAGATCAGTGTTTCTGCAGTCCAGGGCTTGATTGAATTAATTACAACTGAAATGCAAAGCGAAAATATGACACCGGATCCAGCTGCAGATGCATTCTTTGCTAGTACGCTCCGGTACATCCAATTCCAAAAGCAAAAAGGCGGGGCAATGGGTGAGAAATATGAGGCTATTAAGGTGTGATTAGCTGGATAGGCATTCATATAATAGCAGACTTTTTTTTTTTTTTTTTTGGTTTGGAGGTGGCAAAAATAACATTCAGCTTTGGACTTTGTTCATGCCTGGAGAATCATCATGCAGGAGGCTGCTTTGTTCCTGGTAGAATAAAATTGCTTTTGTGACCTATTTTGATACAATGTGAAAAAGGTTTAGGCGAGATTCTACTTTCTGAGGAAATTATGTACGCTTTTACTTCCCTCCCTCGTTACAGAACTGAGAATTTTCACATTGGTGCATTAATATTATTTTGATTCAAGCGGAAGAAATTAACCATGGATTAACTCGAAAACATCTCTGTTTCTTAAGAACAAAGATCACAAGATGGTGTTGCAGTCTTCTGTATAAGTTTGAATGATAGAATATTTGTGCATCACCATTGCTTTCTCCTTGTCTTTTCCTGTTGAGGCTCAATTCAAACCTGCAAAATACGTGTGGTAGGTAATGTTTTGCTGTGCTTGTATCTGTGATTGAATAAAGATATCGACTCCTTTTTTCAACGGATGAACACCACCATTGACAGTTGATCATATCCTTGGGCCCCAAATACAGACCCTCAATCCTCCTCGGCCACTTCTCCTCAGTTGTTACTGTATCAATCTGCCGTTTTAAGAGCAGGTTGATGTATACTTCCGAATCTGTGGTTTAGACGCTTAAATCTGTTCGCTCTCACACCCCAAGTTGCTGCTGGGTAATTTTACCTACACTTTCCGTGTAACGAATGTACGGTTCAACTACATTATGACTTGTCAACATGTTATCCAATTTTAATTATTATTATTATTATTGTTATTTTGTTGTTGTTATTAGTTTCTGCTGGGCCATTAGAGTTCATCTCCGATCAAATTTATTATTATTATTATTGTTTGTTTAGTTTGGACTATAGTGGTAGGGTATCTCACGTTGGGTTGTTAAGATGTGTGTACTGTGCAAGTTTCACTTACAAATTAAGTAGTTTTTGACTTGATTTATTACGTTAGGTTAGTTAAAAAAAAAAAAAAAAAAAAAAATTGAAGCCCTTGCTAGATCAAGCTCAATAAACGGTGAAAAAATATTCAAGTGCTAGTGACGAGCCGAGTGTGTAATTAGATCCGGAGAGGTTCACAAGTCTTTATTCTGTCTTCGCCGTCGCGAGCAGCAAAAAGCTCGTGCTTGTCTTGGGGGAGGGCGGTGGAACCCTTAAGGTGGAGTTTCACCTTTATTTTTTCGTTTTCCTGTTAACAATTTGTTTGCGGCTCATTTATATTTCTTTCATAAATTAATAAATTTGAGTACATTTTTCGTACTCAGAGCCAAACTTACATACATAGGAGCTTGGTGGGATAATATTTGTGAATATGCTTGTTTATCTTTCGAAAACATTAAGAGTGAGCAAAATGGAACCGAAATTGAAAAATTGAACCAAATAAATTTGTTTGTCAGGTTTAGTTTTTTTTATTAATTTAGTTTGATTTGATGTTTTTGTTTTTTTAAATTTAATTTTTGATTCGATTTAGTTTAGTTTCTTTGTGATAGTTTGGATAAAATCAAAAACCAAAATTTAGATTATAATATTTTATTAATAATATTGATATATTTGTATTATCAAAATATTTATTTATCAAATTTATATAAACATATTGAATTAATATTTATAAATTTATTATTTAGTTCAGTTCAGTTCAATTTTTATTTCTTTAAAATTTTAGATTTCGATTTTCTTGAGTTTGGTTTCCTAAAATAGATTTGGTTTGGTTCATAAAAATAGGACTCAAAAAATTTTGTTTCAATTTGGTTTGATTGTTATTAAAAAAAAAAAAAATGAACTGAAAATTGAACGCCTATCCCTAGCGAACATACTCATGTGAATATGTTTGTAATTAAATTAACTAAGATTTTTTATTAGGTTTTTAATAATTTAATTTTCTTTGTTAATAAAGATAAATTGTTTATCAATTTAAAACTTGTTTGCTTGTTAACATATTCATTAGCATGCCTTGTTTGTGCTTGTTAACAATTTTGAGTATAATATTTTGAGCTCATTCAAAATTTGATTCAAGCTTTGAACTAATCAATAACCTTAGCAAACGAGTTTAAGCAAGTTAATGTTCTACTCAACTCATTTGCAATACTGGTTAAATAGTTACACTAGGGGAAGTCATTACCATAAACCATATTTGAGTCCGTTCTAAGGCTTATTTGAAAAGAACAAGAGTCTATGTTCCTCTGCTACAACAGGCTTCAGGAGACTAGCGTCACGTCTAATGCTAGTCATGAGATATCAAATTATAATGCAAGGCATGAGATATCAAATTATGAATCGTTGATCAAAATTAGACAGTAATTTACAATCACAGCAAATTTAAAAATTTTAGGGAAAATTTTTTAAATATACTTTCATTATATATTGTCCTATTCTTGATGTCACATCGATAACATAAAAGTAATACCACCCTTTTCAGTTACTCTACCCTATGATCTTGAAAATAAAACCACCAGTCATTGTGCCATAATTTTGAAAAATCCAATTATGCTTCTGGGTTTTACTGGAGTAACAGCAAAATAGACACAACAACATAATAGGAGATTCATTTATCATCAAGAAACAGTTCACAAAACATTTCCAAAATCTTTAACTGATTCAGAGCTATACATATATAAATGCATCATTGTAACGCAGTCATTCCCATAAATTGTTTCTTCAAGTTATTAATACATCAAATGAAATGAGATACATAAAATAAACAATACAGAAAAGCATCATTATACCACAAACTTGTTATCATAAATGGGATCTTCCGGTCAATTAATACATCAAACAAAACAAAACCGGGGCAGGGCGAGTTAGAATGAGGTGGGGGACGATATAGCACACAGCTCTATAAATAGACAACACAACAATACAGAATAAAAATATCCACCTCATGGTTCAAGGAGATCCTCAGTACTGTCACCAGAGACTACTACCGGCACCCCTTTGCTTCCTGTAAGATGAAATGGGAAAGGAAAATGATAGAAGAAATGTGATGAGATGGTAGGGGGTGATTATCTCTCTTCGGGCCTCTTTGTTGCTCACAATATGGAGCATGCTTTTTGTGCCTTGCCTTTCTTCTTCTTCTGCTTTGGCGGCTGAAGCACGACTTTGATAGCAGCATCAAAAACAGATTTCACATTCTGCAATAACAAAACATTTTCTTGAGCAAAGAGAGAAACATCTGTAAGAAAAGCACCAGAAACCTCCAGCGACATGGCAACGTACCTCTTGTGTTTTTGAGCTACACTCAATGTAAGAAGGTGCCCCAATCATCTTTCTTAGCTCCTCACCCTTGAAGCAAAAGAAGATGGTAAAATAGTTAATCAGAAAGATATCGGTGACACAGGAAAAAAATGCTCTGCAACTAAAAGAAAAAGGTGATCAAGTAACCATTAAGAACATGTGAAATGGTGTTTACCTGAGCAGTCGTAATTGGCACAGCACCAGGATGGTCTATAAAGAATTGTTTATCATCCCGAAGATCTGAGGCCAATTTCATCAAAATCATAAAACAATAAGATCTTGATAGTGGAAAATCAATCGTTACATCCCTACCAAAAGAGTCTTTTCACTACAGTGGGGAAATTATACTTTAAAATTTGAGTAATAACCATCTTCCAAATGTTTCTTGTTCATTAACTATGCGAAAACAGTCTTCGCAACAAGAGAATGACAATAAGCGAACAATCATGACAACTGTGTGGAAGTTGTAATTTGAAATTTGAGTAACAACCAACTTCCAAAATGTTTCTTGTTCATTAACTATAGAAAGCAGCCATTCAGAAAGTCACGTGCTCCAAGCTGAGGGCGGTGCAAATATGAAGGAATGAAAATGGGTGGGAATTGAATAGTCAAAAAAGAATGACAATGTGCTTAAAGAGAAAGCATAGTCTATGCGGAAAAAAAGAAAGAAAGAAATGCAATAGTTAGTAGCAAAGCCTTTGAACCAAGATAATCAAACAGTAAAGCTTTATCCAACTAATGGGTCACTAAATTAGAGAATGTAAACTTCCGCTTTTTGAAAATAAACTGTGGGAAAAAGTTTGCCTCTATTCTGGTAATGATCAACAAAATCCCATCTCACACTTCTTTGTTTTTGGATTAAGTGCAGAGCAAATATTGAATTTTCTTGCAATACTTTCATAAATCAAGTGGACATCCCAATGACAACTTTCTCTATAGGTGGACTTTACAGGCCTCTTCACTTTTCCAAACACAAGCAATTTCACTCTAGCCACCAAAAAAAAATTCCAGCCACAAACTGATCGGGAAACTTCTAATTTTGACACCAAACCAAATTTAGGTCAAACAATACGAAATCAGACAACAACACTAATGATAGTATGAGAGGAAAACCAATTTCTAGAATCAACATTCATTATAGCTTCAAAGAAAAAAGTGAGAATATAGTCAAGAAAGCAAAAATGGAAATTTTGCTCAACAGACAAAATAAGTGAAGGTGTTACAGGTTATCAACATCAATATGAGGCAAGCAAAGACTAACCAAGTTTTGTTCCAACAAGAACTATAGGGACACCAGGAGCATAATGCTTCAACTCAGGAATCCACTGTAATAAGCAAGGTAAAATCATAAGAATTCACAGAAATTAATAAGCTGCAAGCCTGTAACATTGAGAGGGAGAGGCGTCTGCAATATAAATCATGACGTCTTCACCTTTTTGGAAACATTTTCATAGCTGGCCTTGCTGATGAGAGAAAATGCCAGGATGAAAACATCTGCCCCACGATAACTCAATGGTCTTAATCTATTGTAATCCTCCTGTCCTGTTCCATAGAATGACAAAACAAAAGGCAAATGAACAGAGCATATATAAAACATACAAGTTACACCGCCAAAAGAAAAAGAAGACAACATTTTTATACTGCAATTTTCAGACAAACAAAGAAAATAATAACATTATGGACTTACCAGCAGTATCCCACAATCCGAGGTTAACAGTGCTCCCATTGACGACCACATTTGCGCTGAAATTGTCAAATACAGTTGGCACATAATCCTGTTCCCCGTTAAAAACAAAAACAACTTTCAATGAGGATTCCACACTATTTGGCAAACTAATTGCAATAATTTCCGGACAATTGCCAAATCATGATCCAAGAAGAAAAATTAAATGGACGTAAAAGAAACTCACAACCACAATATCTTCACACAAAAAAAAAATCCATACCATAAACTAACTAATTCCAAGAGACCCAACACAAAAGTAC
>JAVXUM010000023.1:23293228-23309284 GCA_035590655.1 Pouteria glomerata
CAAAGTTGAGAATGAGACACATATGATAAAATCTACATTGTAGTGATTTATTTAATTAGGCCAATCTACACCTAACAATGATAATGTAGTTAGACAGTTAACTGTGGGCCAATTATGAGTCTTTTATAGGAGAATCTGTATAGTTAGGATTTATATATACATGAATAGGACTCATCTCTTCTAAAAAATCTAAATAGTTCTTTTTATCGAATACTATCATATAGCATGCAAAGATTTAGACTTGACTCCCTTTCTCTTTCCTTTTCTGTTATTTTTCTCTTTCTTAAATATCTGTAAGTCTATAATTACTGTTTCAAAATCTTGCATTGCTTACCGTTACTTATATGACAGTAATCCCTGCTTAAAAAGAAAAAAAAAAAAAAAAGCATTAACCATTCATTTTTATCTAAGATTGAGAATACAATTTTTTGTGAGTCTCATTGTATTAACTCTTAATCTTCAATCTTTACATTGTAATAATCTCTACATTTATTACAAATTGAATTTGTATTTTCAGATAAAATGAATAGTTGAGATTTAAAAAATAAAAAAATAGTAGAGAAAAAAAGAGCAATGGAGCTGAGTTTAGAAGATTAAGCCCAATTCGTTTCCATCACTTAGGTTTCTTCTACAATTGTTTTTGTTTTTTTGGGGGGGAGGGGGTCCTTATACAATTGTGGCACAACAATAAATGGATATGCTTCTACATGTTTTGAATTTATTTAAATAGTTCATAATTCATGTATAATTTAAATAATTAAATTATATTTGAAATTACGTTTTTGTTTGATTTAAAGGAAAAAAAAAAGAAAAAATTGAAAAAAAAATTATATTTTATAATTTCCTTTTTCCTTTTTCTCCAAACTCAACGGCCAAACAAATTTTAATTTTCACTTCCTCCCCAACCAAACACAGGGTTAAGGGCCGCGGAGCGAGTAAGCGATTGACTACACCTACGAAAAGGAAGAAACGAAGTGACGGATGGAGCCAACGTTTGGGAGTTGAGGCAGTGAAGCAATTCCCAGAACCAGAAAAGCGGAATCATTCTACAACTCGGTAATGGGTTACGGTGACGTCGAGCCGGAAGCTACAGAGATATAATTTTGAGAGGTGAATAACTTTTCTCTATTAATTCATTCAAGATGTCGTTTTTCTTTTCTTTTTTCTATGATGATCCATGCAAATTTAGGGCTTTGAAACTGTGGCTCTGCATGTTGTTGTTTGGTTCGCATTTATAGTTAAAGAGTTTCATGATAAACGTTTTCATTTGGTTCTCACAATGGGTCACCGTGAATGAAATTAGGGCTTTGATCGGTAAATATTATTCCGATGCGGATAATTTATTAGGTTTTCTTATTGCTGAATGACAGTGTTCTTTTTTTGTATGATTGTTTTTTAGGTAGATTCCATGTAATCTTCTGGTAGGAGTTTTGAATTGTTAGGGATTTAGAGGTTTTTGGAATCTTTTGTAAATGGTATTGGATGCTTGGGGCTACGTTGAGGGCTGTAGCAGACAAATTATACCTTTTAGTTTTTGGATATTCATGAAACAAAACAATGTATTCTTCTCGAAATTTAATAAAGTCTACCCCGGCTCCCTTTTATCAAAATTTCTGGGTCTGTCACTGATTTGAAAGTGGGTGACTTTTCATATGGAGGGTGAATCTATGCATGGTAGAGGCATGTAAACAATTTTTTTTTTTTTTTCCTTTTCCAAACGAGTGTAAGTATTCCAAGTAAGAAAAAGAATGGGAAAGTTAGGAGGCCAGGGCTTCAATCTTATAGGCCCATGATATGATGCTTTTTAGAAAATAATTGTGTTCAACTTGATTAGCCTTAATCTTTATTACTGTCAAAATCAATGCCCAAAACTTCAATTTATTTCTGTTGAAATGGCTAAACCACTTTTGCTTCCATTTAGACCAAAACAAAATACTTGTCGGATAGTAACTGTTATATTTTCATTTAAAAAAAAAAAATGTAAAAGGTGCCAAAATATATCATAAAATATGAAGATATTCAATATTCATAATGCTATAGTTTTCAAATTTTACTTCCAAATGTTCTAATATATCTGATATTTGTGCTGCTATGACTATATATCATTAGTTAAATTTAAAGCAATTATGTTCTTTCTTGCTACCCAAATCCCATCCCCATATCCTTTCTTGTCCTTTTGGTAACTTCTATCTGGATCAAAACGCTGCATGGTGGCACGTTAGTTATGGTACATTGTACATGGCCAAACCATATCAAGCAACTTTTAGAAAAATATGCAAATGTACAATTTGGAGCTCGTAGAAGACTTGCACAATACAATATGCAGATGTTATTGGTCATGTGAAGTCAGTTCTGTCACTAAGATATTATACTTGAAATAAAAAAGTGACGTGAAACGGGTGGGCTATATAGCTTAGTGCTTCTAGCATTTAATTTGTGGTGGCTAAAGGTTATTGGATTGTTCGCTTTTAAGGTTGATAGGGTGTTGCATTTTTGAAACTTGGGTTGGTAAAGATCCTGAGCAGTGACAGTGAGTATTTTAGGTGTCATCTGATAATGCTTTCAGTTTTTTGTTTTTCTGTAAGAAAACATGTTTGATACAAATGTTGTAAAAATGAAGTTAAGAAAAATGGTAGAAATGGTATGTAATGGAAAGAGTAATAGTAGAAACGGTGGTTAGTCGTAGTAGTGAGGAGTGGCAATGGTTTGAAGTGGTGGTGGGGGCAGTGGCTGGGGTAGGGAGNNNNTATTTTATTTTTATTGGATTTAATTAATTATTTTTAATAATATAAAAATGATTAAATTTATTGAATTTAGTTAGTTAATAACTATAACTACCAATTAACAATTATTGTTACTAGCGCTTTTTCAAGTTTTTGTTTTTTTTTTTAACTATGAAAATGAAAACTAAAAATAAAAGATTGAATACAAAAACTGAAAATTGAAAATAAAAACTATACACAAAAACTGAAAACTGACAGTTTTACTAAACAGACCCTTAATAAACATGTTTTTGTTTTTAGTTTCCAAATTTTGGAAACAAACACAAGAAACAAAAAATGAAAACGTTATCAAAAGAGAGTTTATGTATTAAATAAGGCCAAAAGTAGGACAATTTGTGTAGGGTTGCTAAACTAGAGTTTGGGGATCTGATAAGGCTGCTTTGGCCTGTGAATAGATTATGGATAACAAGTGTTGCAGTTTTATTACAGAAGATGAAGAATATCAAGTAAAATTTTTTAATTTGGCTTTTTGTTATGGGTTGAAGTGTTCTATCAAGAATTTTATACTTTTTACTTCCTCTCATGTCAACATGATCAGCCTGCTATAGTTGGAATGATCTGCTTGGTGATAATTGTTGATGTGATTCATGAAAATGGTAAAAAGAAAAATGCTTTTTTAGTCCTATGAGGGTGGTTAGATTGCAACTTTTTTTTTTTTTTGGGCATACAAATGCACAAATGGTACATTTGCCATCCATCTACCTTTACAAAATAGAGGCCGGTCTAACGATTTTGGAATCTGGGCTCATCCTTCCCTGTTCGGCCTTTTTTTTTTTTTTTTTTCATCCTTAAAATTCTTGCATAAATGATGGATATTATGAGTTTTGCCTTTTTTTTCCTCATCAGGTTTTGTGGTGAACATTTAGATGGCCAGCCGGTCCACCAGGTTGAGGAGACTACCGCCCAGGCAGCAGCCAGAACAACAGTCCAGAGCTAAGTGGACAGCACCTTTGACTAAGATACTTGTGGACTTGATGGTTGACCAGATTCATAAGGGGAATCGACAGAACCATTCTTTTGGCAAGAAAGCATGGCAGTTGATAAGTGATGACTTCCACGAGAAAACAGGTCTTAAGTGGGACAAAGAGCAGCTGAAGAACCGATATGCTGTCTTAAGGAGACAGTATAGTATTGTAAAGTTGCTTCTTGATCAAAGTGATTTCAAATGGGATGAAACCACAGGCACCATCCTCGCTGAGGATGAAGTCTGGGACAAGTTCATCAAGGTATATTCCTGCCCTTTGTGTTGCTCTTGTCACTTTGAACAGAAATATTCACCTACCTGTGTTGGAGGAATCTCTTCACCCTATGACTTGACAGCAGACTCTTTTTTATTATAATCATTATCTTTTTTTTTTTTTTTTTCCACATCAAGGGCTTGGAATTCCTCCAGGCAAGAGTGGGTTATGTACTTATTAAGTATCCACCGTAAACTCCCTGTGGTTTATGCCAATCAGGACCACCCTGATGCTGAGACCATAAGAAATGCTGGCTGCCCAGTTTACAAACAGCTGTGCACAATATTTTCAGAACCAGGTACAAATGGGGAATATAATGGGTCAGCTGGACATGAGATTGCTTGTCCCGAGCCTTTGAATATGTTCCTGGAGGAGCTTTCTTCAGAATCAGAGGACATGGACATGGAAGATGAGCAGGATAAATTACATTCTGCCACCCCTTTGGGTACTGCCAGTCGCAAGAGAGGGCGCAAGGGGATTGATGATGCTATTGCTAATGCCATTTTGGAGATGGCAGCCGCTTCAAAGCTGAGGGCAGCTGCTATAAAGCAGTGTAATGATAGATTCTCCATAACTGATTGTGTCAGAGTATTGGATGAGATGCAAAGCGTTGATGAACAAGTTTATTATGCTGCTGTGGATCTGTTCAACAATCCTAATGCGAGGGAAACGTTTTTATCTCTCAAAGTTGACAAGCGGTTGGATTGGTTGTGTAGCAAGTGTTCTGCCCTTTCTAATCCGTAGGTTGTTCAGCAGTTAGGTCTTTGTTATGTGAATGGCAAATGGACTGGGAGAAACTTGTATATGTTTTCCACCTAACTCCCTCAATTTTATACTTTTGCCCTGCTATCTTTCTATCTTCATTTCCTCTTTTAGCTTTATTCAAATCTGAGTGAGGTTCTAACCATCTCCATTTATCTTCAGAAACATGAATACTTATTGATGAAAATTAGCTGTAAAATCTATTGATGTGATTTTTTTTTTTCTTGAATGAAGTAGGTTTTTAACTTTACATTTTCAAGAAAATAGTTTTGCAGACTCTTTAAGTTACAGGAAAACAGTGTTTTCCTACATTTACGGGAAACTGAATAGCATGCACAGGGGTTCGCAGGGTAACTTTGGATTAATGATAAAGTTGTTTCATTGTGACTTGAGAATCGAGGGTGTGAATATTCGAGCTTTTGCACTTGCAGAGGAAAGGCTATTAACCCTTTCCAGATCAATACGGGGAGGCTTTTGCATTGAGTTACCCTCCAATAACAAATTGCTAAACACTCTTACTCGACATAATAGTTGGAATTCCAGCTGACGGGCAAAAGCAAGTGCCAATATATACGATGCAGGGGATAACATCACATCTGTCTGACCAGACAATTGTTACAGCAGTGTCACTGAGATGATCCATGAAGAGCTGCATTTCCACATTTCTAAACTTTACGGCTAGAGAAAACTTTTAAGGGCATAACATATTAAAGCAACAGACTGTTTGGACCCGGCTGCTTAATATTACCCATGTTAATTAATTCCAATAATTGAGAGAGAGAGAGAGAGAGAATTCCACGAAAAATGAACTTCTGTATTGAAATTTTTATTTTAATGAACCGAAAACTTCTAAAATATTCATGGATTTACAATTTCGAGTTTTCAATCTATTCAATAGAATTTTCAGTCCAAAATTTTTAGAATTTTACCGAAGAGAAAAGGGACACGTCTCAACAAAACTCTTTTGATAAACTTCTTTAAATAGATGATTCAATTCAAAGCAATCACAACGCTTCACAAGGCAAGACAAAGCAGCAAAAAGTATAAACTCAAAACAAAAACTCTCTACTTCCCTTTCTTCTAGCATTTGCAACCACCACCACTTACCCCAAACTGGATGAAACACCAATCCAAATCTAGATTTATCATCTCTTCCTTACCAGAAGACCATCAATGCTCGTGGAGATCTGCTAGAGAATCACATAGTCGCAAAATTTTCTGGGTTCAGTCAGCCCATACCTAAGGGTCAATGCAGAAATATATACATATGAACCAATTGCCGAAACAAATAGTTTCTGGATCCAGCTATCCCTTATCTGTGCTGACACAGAATTCTCTACAGGAGTATCCTCTTCACATGGTGCACCTGATCAGTGCTTTTTGCCTTGTTATATACTGACTCGAATGCATGGATGCACACATTGGCAAAACCAGTCACTGCTTCAAAGACATGAGGCAACCCCATCTGTAGATTGTTCAGTGTCATCGCCCGCGTGATGCTCACCGACTTTTCATACCTCGTCTTCTCCTCCTCCGCCTTGGCCCTCAGCATCTCAACCTTTGCTCTTTTCACTGCAATTGGATCCTCACTTCTCCTGCCACTGGAGGATTCACGCATTGAAAATGGGCCATACTTGGACTCTAGCGATCTAAGCTCACCACCCTTCTTCTCAAGATCTTTAAATGCTGATCCCGACCTCTTCTTCTGTTTCTGCTCTTCTGCCTGTTGAACTACAATTGCGTGGATTACCGTTAATAGGCTGTTGATCCCTTCGGAAGCCACTTTGTCTGGAATGCGGTCCATCGCGAGGTGCCATTCTTCGCACAGAGAGTAAATTGCAGAATCTTGTCTGGTTTTAGATAGCTGGATGTTGCAGAACTGGAAGAGGCTGAGACGGAGCCAGCCTGTGAGAGATTGGATGTAGTCACGTTGAGCCTTCATAAGGTTGCAGAAGGCAAGGTGCCATTGATGGACTTCGAGTTCAAGCTGCAGGGTTGATTGCCGGTGAATTTCAGATGTAGGGGCAGAAGATGGAATGGCATTGAGGTATTTGAGCTGCTTAACTATGTGTGTCTGGACCTGGTGGTATTCATACAGGCTTCTCCACATGCCCATCAATCTGTAAAAGCAAAGCAAATTAGACAGTAGACAAATGGAAAATATCTTTTCAAGCCCCTTTTTCTTCTATCTTTTGATACCCTTGTGTGATGGTTTTATTGATACCAATAATTCTCTTGGTTAGCTTAATAGAATTGAGTACGGAAAGAAACGGATAAATAGGTCCTAACTGTAGAGAGAGATTAAATGTTTATTTGTTAATGCACTGCATGATTGAAATAAAAAACATTTTAGCAACAAAAGCAAGCAAAAGAAATAATGTCCATGACACCACGATGCAAAAGCAGCCCAGAGTACACTTTTCTACAGTGTACAACCGTTGGCATATCCTCCTTGCCCTGACAAAAAATATGAGAGTTGACTTGAACTTTTCCAACTAAGGACCTGTTTGGGTAACTCATGTTCTAAAAGAAAATAGTGTTCGGTAAGAATAGTTGAATTATGCAGAATAATTTGTGGATAAAATAAATATATGTAATAAAGGGTTATTGGTTATAATTTTTAACTTGAAATTACCATACATATATACATACAATACATAAAAATAAGGTAGGCATTCACATATTTTAAAGGGTTCAATTCGGTTCATTGACATTTTGTGATTCATTTCTTGAAAATTTCACTCTGAAGTTTTTTTTTTTATTTTTATTTTTTATGGGTAATGTTCCGGAGAAGTCACCCTGTAATTTCTCCAAACGGACTATAAGACGAGCTTTCACTAGAAATTTTTCTACGTGATTCTACCAAGCCCGTTCCAAATAGACGCCCTCTAAGACCTGTCAAGGGGCACTTTTGTCCTTTTACATTTCTGCCATGTCATAAAATTTTGCCAGAACCTGGTTAGCAAATCTGTTGTCCAAGTTCAGCACCCCTCAATGGCATCAACTTAAAGCTTATTTGTGTGCCTAATTATCAATCAAAAAGAGTCATCTAATTCCCAAAATATTATAAGGATATATTTGATACTTGTTGATTCTCCTAATCTAAAAAATGTCTAAAAATAAAATAAACATTGCGGTGGGTAACAGACAATGTGGGAAGCCCGTGCTGACTGGACCTCCACCTATAGCCCTGTCAATCCCTTTTCAGAAGGTGGGTTTGCAGCTAGGCCATGTGAGTGAAGAAAGTAGAGAGAGAGAGAGAGAGAGAGCTAACCCTTTGACAAGCTCAACAAGTTGTGGGTAGAGCTCAGATTCCCTCAATTTGATAATTTCAGCAGAGGTGGTCTCAATAGCCTGGGAAGCAACCATCATTCTTGATTCCAACTTCTCAACCTCTTTCTTGGTCTTCTCAGTCTTCACATAGTCACCTCTGTTCATTTCAAGCTTCCTCAGCTGGGCTGTCCTCTTCTCATGCTCCATCTTCAATGCCTGGGCACTCTAAGACCCCAACCAATAAATAAATAAATTATCTATTATTTTTATTTAAGAATTTACTTGTTAACTTATATCAAGAATTCCAGTGTTTATCCCTGATGTTAAAATGCAGAGGAATCAAAGTGCAGAATAGAATACTGACACAAGCACAATTACATGTGCTCATCCATTCCTGTCTCTTGAGTTAAAAATATATGAACGGCTTATTTGTTTATTTGCTAATTTTGTTCTCTGCTTGTAATTTGTTGAAAGATGAAATCAACAAGGGTTAAGGAAAGACCCTAATGACCATAACCAAATTAGAAGAGACTCTGACACAGAGACGAGCAGACTATGAAAGCGAAAAAATGCACACACAGATACCTTGACCTCCATGTACAATTTCTTCTCCCAAGCATAAAGCCTCTCCACGGTAGAGCAGTGACTCCCATTAATGGCGTTCCCATTACTTCCAACCATTTCCACAGTGCCCAACTGCCCAAACCCATCAACCTTTTGACCCGAACCCCATGTCCCTAAGAAGTGACTCAAATTCTTCCCATTCCCATAGACCTTAGCTGCATGCATAAATGAAGATTAGAAAGAATTTCGGATATGAATATATATAAATATATATATGTAAATTAATATAATGTAATGTATGAGAGAGACTACCTGGTGACCTTTGATCGGGAAATCCAATGGTGGGGACTTCTAAGAGCGACGAGAGGTGGGCGCCGGAGTCAGCTGCTTTGAGAAAGTACTCGTCGAGCTCGTTGATGATTTCAACAAGATCTTTGGTTTTGGTGGATACCACCATCGCAAGCTCGGTCCCGGAGGTGTCCTTGGAAAACCCACTGACCACTGACGGCGGCGCATTGATGCTCGCCGCCCCAACGGTGTTGGTGTTTGTGACAGTGATGGTGGCCACCATCTCTGAGGCCATGGTCGTCGCTTCCCATTCCTCTTCAGTTACTAACCTCGAGGCCGAAGGCTTGAATGGGTCCCAGAAATCCCAACCTGACCCCGCTGGCGGTGGCGGGGGCGGAGGCGGAGGCGGCGGTAGGGCAGTGGAGCCGGTGGTTGAGGTGGTCCAGGTGTCCGAGGAAGGGCTCATTGGAGGCGGTGGCGGAGGAGGAAGGGTATGGTATGGTGGCGGCGGCGGCGAAGGGGGAGCCGGCGGGAGGTGGTGGTGTTGGTTGATTTCGGCGGTAGCGAACTGAAGCAAAGCAGAGCCGGTGGTTCGGAGTGATCTGAGATACATAGCGTGTGAAGCAGAGAAGACTTGTCTGGCCTTTACAAACTGTTTCATGTATCGCTTCCGCGCTTTGCATCGTGAAACCATCTCTTCTCCGTCTAAACTCGAAAAACAGCAACCCATCTCTCTTTCTCTCTATAGCCCTTTCTCTCTCTAAAACCCAAGAGTCTTTCTCAGGTTTGCAAGAACGGTAAAAAAAATGGGCTTTTTTTTTTTTCCGGGTACTTTTTGTTTGTTTTGATTGTTGTTTTACATAAAGAACAATGGAATGAAGACCCAAAACAAGAAAGAGAAAATGTATCAATGTGCTTTGTCTTTCTTACTTTTGACAGAATATGCGTGTCTGAAAGTGAAAACTTTCATCAGAAAAGACGAGCTCTGGTACAATACGCGACATGGCTTTAAAGTCACTCTTCTTCTTCGTCTTTCTTATTCAACTGTTGTTCCCACCAGTAACAGAAGGGAACTCTGATTCTTTTAGCTCTGCTATTTTTTTTTTACCTGCAAAACAACACTTTCCCCTCAATCTATCTCTCTCTCTCTCTCTCTCTCTCTCTCTCTCTCTCTCTCTCTATATATATATCTCTTCTTCTGTCTCTTTGTGGGTGTGGTGCGAGAGGGTAAGAGAGCAAGGGAGAGATTGGAGAAGTTGAGGACGGCGGGGCAGCGGCAATGGGCGGGGTGTCCGTTGGGCAGAGTGCCCATGCTTTTATATTTGCAACCTGTTGACGGAATGGACTGATCGGAGGATCAAATTACCGCATACCCTTCTGTTGGGGTCAAAATATTGGGAAGGCTTGCCGTTAAACAAGGCAGTCCGGAGGGTAAATTGGTAACTGGGATTTTCAACGGCCTTGACCGTCTTGTTTTGGTAGAAATGTTTCGAACGAGTGGGCTATAAATTAGTTTCAAAAAAGAGAGCGGCCTATAAATGATATTTAGCCAACATAAATAATATGTTGGCAATGGCAGCCGTTACGGGTTTAATTGGAGACGTTTCGTAGGCTCTGTTTGTTTTTTTCAAAAAAATAATAATTAGTAGTTTAACTTTTACTTAAATTGATAAAATTTATTAAAAAAATATCAACATCTTACTAAATATATAAAAAATTAATTTTTACGAAATTAACAACTTCTATGTAAAAGTTAATCTTTTTTGAAGCAAAATTTGCTTACCAATAATTTGGCAGCCTCATTTTTTTTTTTTTAATATTCAATTAGTCAATTTTTTTTTTTTAATGGTTTGAAGAACTCAACTTTTAATCAATTTAGTAAATTTTGTTGAAAAAATAATAACCTTTTATGAAATACTAAAAAACTAATTTTTTTTTTTCTGATTGTTAACTTTTGGTGCAGTAGTTAATTTTTTTTAAAAGAAAATTTCAAACCAGCTCTAGATGTGCCTGAAATTTTTTTACCTTCCTTGTTTATGTTAAAAAAAGGAGAGATAAAAAAAAAATAGAGGGTAGGTTTAATTTAGGGAGGTATGAAAATGATTCTTTTAACTGTATCAATGGCAATACTAATAAGGAATATTTATTAAAAATTAATAAATATATACTACATAATAATATTTCATATTTTAATTAAACTGTCTCGTATTTTTTTAATTTTTACAATGAGTGGTCCGAAACACTTGTTAATAAATGCTAAACGAAAATAGGATAAATAAGGTAAAAAAATTAAATCATGTATAAAATGTGGTTTACATTTCATATCATAGTACTTGGTAGAAATCGAGTTCTAAGAGACTGCAGTGGAGGAATTCACTTCACTGTAGCGACTATAGTGAAGAAATCAACGGGTGAAATTGATTTGCACTGAATCCGAGAGCTGTAATTTAATTTAATTAAAATTATTTTTAAAAAAAAAATAAAAACTCAAAAAAATTAATTAAAGTACAATAAATACAGAATATTAAATTAAATTATTTTTAAAATAAAAATAAATTCTTAAAAAATTTGATTGAAATACAATAAATACAAAATATCAAAAAGTCACTTGTAATTTAAGTATAAATTAATCTCATTTGTTGATTTTTTTATTACAATTCATGTAGTGACCTCTTTCACTGCTTTCTTCTTCTTTTTAATTTTCTTTTTAAATAAATTATTTTATTTTTAATTATTTTTTTTTCTCTTTATAAATGCCGCATTGATCTGTCCTGCTTTTCTTTTCTTTTCTTTTAAGTCAGTGACTTTATTTTTTATTTTTTTTTCTTATTTTCTTATTTTATTTTATATTTATTCAATTTTATTCTTTTTAACTCGCATCTCTCTATTCTTTATTTATCCATCGATCATTAATAAATTTGAAAAGTTAGATTTAATTTGATAATAGAAAAAACGAACTACTTATTGTCCATTTACTCTTTCGTTCAATATGATTGTTTTTCCCAAATTAATTTTCTTCTTTTATTTGATAAATTTTAAATAGATTAGCCACACTATTTTATGATATAAAAAAATTAAAAAAATCAACAATATATGAATTTTCCTATATGAAAGTATTTATTTGTATTTTTTTATGAATTTAAAAAACAAATATTTTTTATTCCTAAAACTTACCAAAGGTAAAATGATTATTAAGTTATTCCAAATAGTTTTTTTTTTTCTTGTAAATGAACTATTGTTCTTAATTATTTTATTATTTTATTTTATTTTATATTTATCAATTTTTTTCTATCTCAGCCAATCTCTTTATATAACAATTTTAATATTTGAAATGTCTAAACTTATATTACCTTAGATTAATTGAATTTGGATTAAGAATTCATCAAATGAAAAAAGAGAGGGATTTAAAATTTATTCCCTCTGTGATAATAAGTTGTGAAATTTAGGTGGCATTTGATTTGATTTTTGTTTTTTATTTTCTGTTTTCTATTTTATGTGTTTTATGTTCTAAAAATTTTAAATATAGTAACAAAAAAATTATGTTATTCTTATTTTGACTTAAAAATACTTAAAATAATTTTTTTATCATTTTTTATTTTATGTGTAAATTCATTTTCTATTTTCTAAAATAAAATTTAAAAGTACAAGTGACCAAATAAATTTTTTTACCCTATAGATCCGTAATAAATTTAGATAAATAAACTTAATTTGACAAAAAATAATTTTGCTAATTATTTATATTTACTTTTGGTTTTATATTATTATTTTTATCAAAAAATATTTTTTTTGTTTGATAAATTTTACTTAGAATAGTCACATTTTTATAAAATAATAAAAATTCATATATAGTGAAAAAAAAAATTGACTTTTTCTCCTGTACATGGATTCTCATATTTAAAAGCATTTGTTTGCATTTTGTTTAATGAAATTAAATAATATACTTTTTTATGGCTAAAACTTATAAAGATTAAAAAGATTCTTAATTTGTCTCGATTTTTTTTTTTAAATTAGCTACGTTTTTAATTCTTCTTATCTCATTTTTTTTTATTTTATTTCATGTTTATCTAATTTTTCTTTTTTGCGTTTCTTTTTTTCTTTTTTGTTTAATTATTTTATTTCGTATTTTTTAAGTTTTCTTCTCCCTTTGGCCCCTCTCTTTCGTTCTCTCTCTCTCTTTTTCTATATATATATATATATATAGACACAATAAATTTGAATAAAAAACTTAAATCAGAATCATAGCGAAATATTTACCTTTCTTTTGAGAATTGATGGCAAATAATGAAGGGTGCAGATTTTTTTAATAATCGAGAATTAAGATTTTCTTTTCTTCAAGTTTGAAACTTCTGATCAATCCTCCACCTTCAAGATAGGTGACTTTGAAATCTTTTGATCTTCTTACCTTTAGTAGAGGGAGATAACAGTAGAGGAAGCTTGAGTTGCAACAAGAGAAAATGATGGGGCAGGAGCGGGTAATTTTCTTTTTCTTTTTTTTACTATTTAAAGCTTGAATGAATGAAAGTGAATAATGAAAGGCGAAGACAAAAAGAGGTTTGTTTTAGGTTTAATGTTAAGGAAAAAAGGGATTTCGGTTCATCTTTGAGTAGCTTGCAAGTCTTATTAGTCGAATCATATTAAGCTTGAACTTGATTTAATTCGTTACCAGACCTTGAATGAAGCCTGAATTTGGCTCGAATATCTAATAAATCGAGCTCAATAAGATCTTGATTTGTTTTCACTAATACGTGTGCACGAGAGAAAGTTAATCATGCACACAATACATAACAAGGACAGGTTATATGCATGGGAGAAGACATGCTGTGCACACAATAAAAAGTAATTTTTGTAAAATTTTGATATTTTGACCCAAATGCTCAACTTGACTCTCAAACAACTCTAACCCAATAAAAATAATAAAATAGACTTTAAAAATGCATAATTATGATGTAATAAATATACAACAAAAGTTTAAGTTATTATGCGTTTGGTTTGCAAAATTTCTCCAAAAAATTCTATAAACTTTTAATCATTGCTTACTTTTTATCTCACTGCACGCATTACGAATTTATAATTTTTCTTATTTTTTCTCATTTTTTACCACTTCAAACACACAAAATAAAAAATTTAACAAAAAATCACATATATTGTGTGCCAATTTCTAGTATAATTTACATGTTCAACCATTACCATAATATATATTATATCTTATATAATAGTTAAGCTGCATGAGCTTTGAGGTTTCCTTGTAGACTGAAATGACTATAATGTGAGGTCATGTATAATTTAACTAACTGATTTGTAAGTGGCCATTGATGGAAAGACCATTCCTACCTGACCAAAGCAACAAAGTTGTTTGTTAGAATTGAAGGTATATGGAGTAAAATGAAACTCAATATAAAATACAAAAGTAATTAATTATTACAGTGTCCATGATAGTTTAACATTGATTTGTAAATGACCATAGATGAAAAAATTACATTATTATTTTATTAGAATTACATGGATCAACTTAATTGTTACGACTAAAAATACAAAAATTAAAATAAAATTTAGTATAAAGTATAAAAGTGATTAGTATAATTTACTCTATAAAAAGTGAGAATTATTTTGTGTTTCATTCTCTATCCATCTCAAGAACATGTCTAGTAAGTAGGATAAAATAATAGTTTGCTATTGTATTTTGTTAGGTTGGCAAATTTTGAATAACACTTTTTTTATAATTTTTTTTTTGTGAATAAAATATTAAAAAATTATTAATAAAAAAATTAAATTTTAATAAAAATTATATATGAGGAGAAAAATTAAAATTAAAGAAAAAATATGAATAATGATTTTTAAATCAAGCCTTCATGTGAGAAAGAGAGAGAGAGAGAGAGAGAAGGAGTTGGGGAATTGATATTGGAAAAGTCATCCTTCAATCTGAAGAAACTTCACTCAAAATTGAAAAACTCTGCATAAAATATGTTATGTGTCCATTTTTGAATTCAACTACCTTTACTGTTGTAATTAGAAATGTTGAAGGCACAATTATTGGTGTAAACTATAGTCACATTCCAGTTCTCTCAATTCACTGCAGGAACCGATTCACTGCAGGGACTGCAGTGGTGAGATAAATGGTGAAGATTAAATCTAGTGCATTTAATTGAATTAATAAATGTTAGTGAAATGATGTAATAAATATAGATTAATTTAATTAAATGTACTGTGATTTAATTCTGATCATCTATCTCGTAAATACAGCCCCTAATAACTTCTACAGTGAATTTTTCACTGCAGTTCCTTAGAACTCCTCCATGGCGGATTCCAGGGGCTGTTTCACTGCTGGATGTAGTGAAGAAATCAATATGTGAGATTTGTTTGCACTTAATCCAACAGTTCAAATTTAATTCAATTAAGTTATTTTTAAAATAAAAATAAAAGCTTAAAAAATTTGATTGGAGAAATAAATACAGAATACCAAAAGATACATATAATTTAAGTATAAATAAATTTCATTAATTGATTCCTTTATTGCAATAAAATTTTTCACTGCAATCCCTGTAGCCCGTCCATGGCTACAAGACGGAAGCTTCAAGATGCAATTTTTGTAAGTGATGCTGTTAGTGTAATTTCTCGTCTGCGATTGAGCTCTAATAATTTCCCTTGGGAAATCCATCCTCAGCAGTGTTCTGGCTTAGAAGGCACCTCCACATTGGTCTTTTTTTTTTTGGTGTAGAAGATAGACAAACAAGACAGCCGAATTCGAAGCAATTTTCCTTGTGAATTCTTACTCCAGAGTGGGAGAGTAATGTAATTAGATAATTTTTTAATATATTTTTTTCAATTTAAAAAAAGAAAAAAAGAAAAAGAAGAATATCAAATAGTGGTATTGCTGTTATTATTTTTGATATCATATATGTCAATAACTTGTAGTGTTATTCTTGCTAAGTAATTAATCCCCATTAAGATTCCTTTCGAGTTCTAAATTTAAAAAAGAAATTTAAAAAATTATAATTTTTAATTAAAATTTACTGCATATTATTTTCTACATCAACTTTCAATTTTTTATGCCTTTTTTAAACTCCAAACGTCAACTCGCTAGTATTTTATTAAATACAATGTACTTTTTCAGGCTGTGGTCAATGAGTAACTGCAACGATAAGACTACA
>JAVXUM010000023.1:23319098-23329248 GCA_035590655.1 Pouteria glomerata
TTTTTTGTTCCCCCCCCCCCCCCCCCCCCCCCCCAAAAAAAAAAAAAAACAGCATTTGATTTTTGAAGTTGTACTTCTTTTCCATGAAATTTTAGCAATAGATTCAAGAGGCAGGGACTAAGTTGGTTTGATCTCCCAAACAAGCCACGCTTGAGCTTAATTATCTCTAGAGGTGTTGTTAAGAACCCACCCAAACCCATTGAAAGTTATAAATGGGTCATAATCAAGTTAGTTCATATAGGTCTATTTGCATGTGAGTTAGACTGTGGGTTGGACATGAGTACCCATATATGAGTTGAACACCATCATCATTACTTCTAATGCCTCCATTACCTACTCCCCATATCCACAACCCACCATTTTACTACACTGCTCACTCTCTACTTCCACTACCAATACTTGAATTACAATTGATTAAATTATATAAGAGGTTATATGGATTGGTAGGTCTAACTATTTCAATACAAATTCATGCATTTATGACCAAAATATTACTTGGGTGTAATAGGCCCCAAACCAGCCCATTTGTCAATTCTAATCGTCTATAACACCAATTCAATGATTTTTTCCCATAGGGATAAATGGCTTTAGCATTGCTAAACATGTAATCGCCTTAGCATTACTGATCAGAATTAGTTTTTTGTAAGTCTGCCACTTAACTATGAGAAGCCAGTCAAGTAAGACAAATCATTCTGATTGGAAATTCTGTAAGGAAATTCTATTTGCATAGCATTCCCATTATTAGATATGTTCTCAATTGCATAAATGAAGAGAAGTTCATCATTCTGATTGGAAATTCTATAAGGAAATTCTATTTGCATAGCATTCCCATTATTAGATATGTGCTCAATTGCATAAATGAAGAGAAGTTCAATAAATTATACTGTCAACCGTATTTCCTTAACTTGTCCAATTTGTCCTTGTAGGGCCGTCACATCTAAGGGAGGTATTCCATCTGATGGGTCTATCTGACAAGGACATTGTGGCACTATCCGGGGGCCATACATTGGTAACTTTTTTGACCCGTCTACAACTGTTTACGTATATATACATATAAGTAGATAACGTACAATTTTTGCTTATTTTGGTACTGTAGGGAAGGGCACATCCAGAGAGAGATCAGGCTTTGAGGGCCCTTGGACGAAGGACCCATTGAAGTTTGACAATTCATATTTTGTGTAAGAGCTGAGAACTTGACCACTTTTGCCCCTTTCATCATCAGTAATTTGATGGAAAAATTTTAGAAACATGAGCATTAACGGACAATGCATAATGATATCATTAACCAGGGAACTTCTGAAAAAGGATTCAGAGGGGCTGTTGAAACTTCCTACGGACAAGGATCTTGTTGAGGATCCTGAGTTTCGTCCCTATGTTGAACTTTTCGCAAAGGTAAAAAGGGGTTAGGTGGGATTACTAGGATCCCCTATTGTTCTGTTATTAAGAGTGACGTGAGATGGTAAGCACGTCAGGCTCTTAAAATGAGGGGTAGCTTAGCTGGCTTCTCCTTAGTTTTCATGTATGAGATGATACTCATGATGATATTAAGGAGCAGAACAATGATTACTTATCAGCATAGGCATGGCTCTTGAGCATTAGTACCCCTTCCTCTCTAAAGGTAAAAGACTTGTTTCTAATTTCATTTATTCAATTAAAATAATGAAAAATTGGAGCATACCTGGATGTAACTGGAATTGCAGTGGTGGAGGAACCAGTTAATAAAAGAGAGGGATTTATTTAAGTTGGAAGAAATCCACCGAAATCATTTATTGTTAATCAATGATGATCGAGAGCTATGGTTTTGTAAAAGACTCCCATAATCTGTGAATTCAACAAATATTTATTCATTTCTTTTGAAAGGCTTGTTCAATCAATATATTTTTTAACCATTTATTTATTTATTAATTTTTCAATGATCATACATTGTATCTGCATTTTCTTTAAGTAATAGAAATGATGGAAAAAGTTGGGTTCATTGATAACTAGGTATAATAGGTAGCAACCGGTTCTTTGGAAAGGACACATTCATGTATAGTTGGAAGGTTTTATTTTGTACAATACAAAATAACTGCCATGCACTTGGGCATTCATTAATTTTCTATTGAAGGGGTTTTACTGTTACTGGATCATCTGCCTTTTATATCTTTCATTTTTCTGAGAAAGTTGAGTCTCTAAGACCAGGCGCAACTTCCTGACCTGAAGTTGTGTCTGTTGCTAGCAGTTATCTTGTATGGTCTTCCACCTTTATACTTGTACTGCATCCTTATTTATGCCTCAAATATAACACCAAGAAAGGTTGTTTTTTTTTTTTTTTTTCATGGAGGCAGGATGAGGAAGCATTCTTTGCAGACTATGCAGCATCGCACAAGAAATTGTCAGAGCTAGGGTTTACTCCACCACCTTCAGGTTTCAAGGCAACCAGAGTGACTCATTCAATTCTAGCTCAAAGTGCTGTAGGAGTTGCTGTTGCCACTGCTGTGGTGCTCCTGGGTTACCGATATGAAGCTCACGGAAGAGTCAACCTATTTCAACATAACGGGGATTTCCTTCTACCACGCCAAACAGATCTAATTTCAGAAGCTCTTAAAAGAATTCCACGCTTTAATTTTTGAATAAAATGTGATCAAATTTTCTAGAAGATTGAGTTTATGTTACCATTTGTCGTTGATTAGTTTCTCCTTTCTTGGGAAGGTGATAATGTTCTCTCTTGTGTTTGTCTGGAAATTTACTCTCTCCCACCATATTTCAAATACTTTATTCAACAAAATGGTTTATTTCAAATAATAATTATTACAGCTCTATGCCTCTGATAAGGGAACATTGCATTGACAGAAAAATAATACGATATCTACTGAGTGGAGGAACACCATCAGCTAAACCCCCATTAATTAATAAATACTACCGACCAGTATTACTTACCACCACCATTTTACACCCCTTCCCTTTAACCCAGGGGTAGGAGTTGAGGAGAAAAAGTTCATCTCCAATCTATCTACAACTACTACGGATCAGAAGGTTATATAAATTAGTTCTTATTGTTATTGGGTACTCATAAAGAAACAATATCATCAAGTCAGGCCCTTGGACTCAATGACGGTGTAATGTCTTGAAAAACCTTCAGTCTCTTATCGATCTTATTATTTCCATGAAGAATTCTTCCACTGGCCTTCTCGGCTTCATTACTCGAACCCAAAACTGCCGTGATGATAGCCTCTTCAAAGTCCCTGCTATCAGGCAACACCACCTCCGGCCACCTCTCCTCCCCGGTCATCTTCTCAGGCGAATTTGATCTCCTCCTCGTTTTATTTTCAGGTTCCTCCACAAGAGGCTTCCGGAGGAACTCCTCCCTCCTCATTTCATTTGCTGCATTTCCAGACCTTGTCCTCTTGAGGACAATGAGCCTCTCATGAAGTTGATTCCCGAATGGATCAGTGACAAACTTGGACGAGTAAAATGGCGGGGCGTCAATATTTAGGGAATTGATGTTGTTGTTGCTGTTCCCTTGAGGAGGAATCAATGGTTTGAGACCCATCTTCTTCTGCTGGCCAGTAAATAATGTGTTTGAATTGACATTCTCATCAGCAAATTCATCGTGGTGGGGTTGCTGCTTGAAGGAGTTGGATGTTGTTATTGTCTGTTCCTTGCAAGGCTGAGGCTGCCAAATTGAGGAAGAGCCAAGCAAGGTATCGAACAGCTTGCTCTGCTCAACCCGATCCCGAACCTTGTTCATCAACTCAGACTCGAGGTCCTGAAGCATTTGCTGCGCCCTCTCGTAGGCCTTGAGGTGGGAATCCACCCCTCTGGGGCCATCAACCACTGCTGGCTTCACCAGCCTCAGAGTTTGTTTGGCCTCAGAAATTCTCCCTTGCTTCATCAAGCAAATGCCCAGATTGCACATCTTGTTGTTATCTGGACCTATCGCCAGTGCCCTTCTATAAGCATCCTCTGCTTCTATGTAGTTATTCTGCTGCATCAGTGCCCATCCCAAGTTCCCCTGCAACCCAAAAGATAGATAAAAAAAAAAAAAAAATTGACTTAGTTGGGCTTTGGGGTATTTTGGTAATTTGCTAATACAGAAAAACACAGAGAGTATGAAGATGATCTCAATCAGTACCAGTAATCTTGTGGCCTCTTGCTCCACAGAGACCTGGAATTTCTTCCCCTGGGATCGAGCGGTCTTGGTGCGCTTCCCATTGAAGGCCATCCCTTGTTGAATCAAGAACAGTTTGCGCCTCAACAGTGCTATTTGCTCATCCAATCTCCCACATCTCTGTGAATATATAACAATTATACATTGGTTCAGACAAAAACAAAAATTGGGCGTAAATTTGGAGGAGAGGTTAGAATTTTGAGAGTACCTTGTAAAGGTCCAAAAGGATGTTATCAAGAGACTCTTGGGCTTGATCTGAGCACCGATTTCTCAGTGATTTAATGGCTTCGATTGCTTCTTCAGCCCTGTTCTGTTGCTTCATGACAATGGCCATATCTTTCAGAGCACTGTCCACTCTGTCTCCGGCATTAATGGCTGCCCAGAACAGTGGTATTGCCTTCTCCGGATCCTTATCTACCAACTGATCAAAACCAAACAGCAAAAGAATATATATATATAAGTATCAATGCCCATAAATCAGAAACAGTTTCGGAGGAAATTACGAGGGTCAAATCTGGACTTTACTTGAACATTTTTTGCTCTAACATAGGGTGTGTCGCCAACTGGGACTTTGTGGGTGATATGGAAGGACTCGGATCGAGTTCTAGAGAACCCAAGAGGCTTGGCCGGAGAAGAAGGTGCGGACTTTGTGGGTCGGAAACCCGGCGGAGCATTCCACATGTCTTGCAACATCTTTGATTTCTAGTGAGAGAAATGCAGAGAAGGAGAAGATATGTGGAATGAATATTGTGTTATTCCCTCCTCCAAAAGCAGAAGAGATGGCGAGAGGGATGTAGAGAGAAGAAAGAAAGGGAGAGAGATACAGAGGGGGACGTGAAGACGATCGAATTTAGGGAGGCAGTGAATGGGAGAACTTTTGAATTTTTCGACCGTTGTAAGTTACCGTTCAGCAGCTAGCCGTTGTATCTCTCTAGCCTTATTTTATACATGTCTCTTCGGTGCTTTCATTGCTTTTTGGACCTGGAACGTTACAAATTTCTATTTGCAGTTAGGTTTTTCATTTGCATTTAGGACCTAAAAACTTCTGTATTTTTTATTTTTGTCTTGGTTTCTAGATTTTTTACATCCATTCCCCTAAGCTGTAGAAGGTTCAACATCTTAGATCAATTATGACGTAATGATCAATTATGACCGTTGTATTTTTTTTCTTTGTTTTTCCATTAAAAAAGTTATGACTAATTGATCAATTTTTATTTTTTTTTATTTTTAACCATAAAAATACAAATATTGAAAATTCTCAAATACTTTAATTTTATTCTTCTTTAAGAATTTTTCAGGAAAAAAAAAAACACTAATTTTTGATGTCAAACTAACCCAAGTGTTTGTTTGATTAAAATATAAAACTTAGTTTTGTTTGATAATTTAATTTATATATTTAGCTTTTTGTTTGATACTTTTTTATTATTAAAAATGTGAATAACTTGCCTAAAATTTATTTTTTAGTTATTATATTTTATCCCTTGTAATTTGGAAAACAAAAATTACGTCCCGTGTGGTTAAAAAAATAAAAACACACACACATATCTCTGCAATATTTATATTATACCAAATGAACCATATTTGTTAAATTTAATAAGCACTAGATGTCCACAGACAATAAATGTGTGATTTGTTTTTAGTAAATATATATATTTTTTAGTTTTAAATAAACTACTAAAAAAATTAAAATAAAAAAATATTGAAACAATTTTAAAATATTAGATAAGGTATTTAGGTAAATAATTTGTAAGTAAAATTTTAAAAAATAAAAATATAAAGATAATGTGTAGTTAAAAAAAGTAATTAAGAAATATTAAAAAATACAAAATTAAATTTATTTAACTACGTGGTAATTACTAAAAAAACTTCTTTTGACCTGTGTAAAACTTAAATACACAATTTTTTATTTTTATTTTTATTTTTTTGATACTTTTGTGAATTATTTATTTATTAACTCACTTGCTTGAAACTTGAAACTTGCACTTTATATAAATAAACAAACTCTATCCCTAGTTTTTAAAATATTTTAATTTATAATACGCTAATATTTAAAATACTTCTTAGAAATTTTTTTAGTTTTTAAATTATTATGGAGAAATATAAAATATTCCAGTGGTTTTAAAAATTTCAAATCCTACTAAACAATTTTGAAACCCTCTAGAATACTTCAGGTTATCTTAGGACACCCCAGAATACCATGAAAAAATCTAACTTAAAACATTATAGTTAAATAATAAGAAATAATAAAGTCTGATTTCATTTGAGAGAGAGTTTAAAGAGTAGGTAGATATTTATAAACATATTTAATACGATAAATCAAAATGTAAAAGTAGAGTGGAGTAAAATATAAAAATTCGTGTATAGAGAAAAAAAAGTTTGTTTGGTCGGATATTATTTTCTAAAAATTAAATTTTATTTTTTTATTTTCTATCAAGTGCTAAAAATTTCTCATGCCCATAACATTATTTTATATAAATGAAACAGAATTTGAAAATGTATGTATTTAAAATTTTAAGTTTTATATGTACGTTAAAATTAAATTTTTTTTGTTTAATATTTAACTTTTAAGAAATTTTTAAGAAAAATAAAATTTAAATATTATTTTTTAAATAAAAAAATTTTAATTGACTTTGTTTAATATGTATCCATATAGTATTTAACATATGTGTAAAATTTTATTATTTGTTACAAATATTATCATATTTTTAAAATATTAATTTAAAAACTTTTATAAAAAATACTTAAAAAAATATGAAAAGAATATGAAAGTGTATTTCCATGTAAAGTTAAAAAAAGAAAAAAAGATAGCTAACAGTTAAAAAATATTGAACTTTCTTATTATATAGATATGGTTAACAGGACTAATTTAAATATAATAAAATTTTAAAAAAATAATTACTCTCGAGCCTAATTAATATTTAGACATTTTTTATGTTTTTAATTTAAAAAATGTTTAGAGTTGCTATTAAGAGAAAAAATAATTTTTAGACATTTTCCCAAGGCCAATTATTATTTAGACATTTTTTTTTTTTGTGTTTTTTAATTTACTTATTAATATATTTGAAATATGTAAATTTTACAACTACAGTAAATTGATAATCAAGTGAGTCTTTTTGTGGAAATTCATATGTTCACTTTATGTCTATTAATATTACAAGTCATAACTTCAATAGTTTTATATACAAAAGAAAAGATGAAAGTGTATCATTTAGCAACGTGGAATAAAAAAAAATTGTGTAAAAACTTAGTGAATAGACAAGAGGAGAGAATAAGAGGAAATAAAGGATAAGAGTGTCATCTAAGATTGAAATGTAGGAGGAGTGGAATGGTGAATATAGAGAGTGTCACGTAAAATTTGGTAATTATTTTTTATTAGTTTTATAAAAATAACTCAAATTAACATTATTATTATTATTATTATTATTAATTGTGCATGATTTATAAAAAAAAAAAAGATTAACGTGAACAATTTAAATTTGGTAAAATTTAGAAAAAAATAATTACTCCCAAACTTAATTAATATTTATGTATTTTTTATATTTTTAATTTAAAAAATACTAAGAACAGTTATTAAAAGTATTACCAGTAGCTTCTCATTGTAATCCTTATTTTTAAATATAAGGATTATTAGTAAAAAGAACTACCCAGCAGTGTCCCTGTCCCTATACTTCTTTCCTTTTTTATTCTTAACAGCATATTTGGTTCCTAATACTTGGGGAATAAAAAACACACTCCTTTTACATTATCTCTGTGTCATGTCATTCCCAATTTTTAAAAATATGATAGCTAAGTTTGAATTTCAAAAAAGTATCCATTATAATTCAAAATTTGAAAATATTTATTAAAATTTAAAAATTCAAACAATATTTATTAAAATATTTAAAAATTCAAAAAATATTTATTAAAATATATATTTTCAAAAATATTTATTAAATTTATATTTTCAAGAAATGTACATTTGAGTTCAAATTGCAAAATGTTCATTCGACATTAAAATTTTAACAAAACAAATCACTTTGTTAATTTACAAAATCTATTGATATAGAGAATCTAAACAAGGAATTGTCAGATATACAAAATTGAAAAGTGAGTCCTTATATTGTTGAATGGTATTGTAGTACTGCAGTATATGAATTGGGATGGAAAAGGTGATGGCAGTGTTCTAAGAGAGAAATAATTTTTAAACATTTTCCCAAACCTAATTAATACTTGGACATTTTTCTGTGTTTTTTAATTTAATTATTGATACATTTAAAATATGTAAAAATTATAACTATAGTAAATATAGATCCCAATGTAGGAACTCATATGTTCACTATACATTTTTAATATTACATGTCACAGCTCTATTGATTTTCTATGCAAGAGAATATGTAAAGTTTTAGTTATTTACTTTTCGTTTAGTAACATTTTTGTTTTTTATTTTTTTATTATATTTTTAAAATTTTATAAATTAGCAATATGAATATGTTTGTTAAATCTGTTTATATCCTTTTATTTTCAAAAAAATAAAAATTTAAATAAAAAATGCTTTCACTTTATTTTTTTCTGTTACAAATATTTTCTCGATTTTAATACTTTGCCTATCTTTGTTGTATCATATTAAAATTAATTATTTTATTTAAATATTTTATCAAACTAAAATTATTTTTAATAGCTAACTAAATTTAATTAAATTTAATTGATTATGTAAATTAATATGTAATATATTTTATTAATTTATTTTTAGTAAATAATATAATTAATTTAATTTAATTAATATTAAATATGATTTATTAAATTTTTTAATAAATATCATAATTAAATTATTTAAATTATAATAAAATATATTTTACTCAATTGTTTTTAATAAATATCATAACTAAATTATTTAAATTATTATGAAATATATTTTATTTAATTTTTTAATAAATAATTCAATTATTTTTAATTAACAATATAATCAAATTATAATTTAATATATTTTATATTTATTGAATTAATTAATTTTTAATCATCATAATTAAACTAAAATAATATGAAATATTTTATTAAATTCAATTAATTTTTTAAAAAATAGTAAATTAAATATTTTATTAAAATAAAAAATTAATAATTATAAAAAAGTTACATTTTTAAATGCAGTTTCAATCTTTATTTAAAAAAAAAAAATAACAATAGAAAATATAAACAACAAAATAACAGTGTTATTAAACAGGCTTAAGGTAACGATATTTGATTAGCATATTTTGATTTTTCTTATTCTTATCAAACAAAAGGGGAAATCTGACTCTGTTTCCAAATCCCCAATATTAAATTCAAACACAACTATGTAAAACAAATTGATATCAAAGAGAAGAGAAATGAAAAAAAAAAAAATACATGGTCATAATCAATACAAACTCCAAATTTCTTATTGAATGTAATAATGGAATATGCATTCACAACTACTGGCCATTGCTCCAGAAATAAATCTTTATTTTACACATTTAATGTAGTTAATTAAAAGCAAAGTGCACATGAGGAAAACTTCCGTACGAGTTTGCGTACGTAATAGCATATTATTCCTAAGCAAGGAAAGGAAAGCGGGCACTTTCTATCAAGCTTTCAACCTGCAAAACAACATTGAAAAGTTAGGAATATCGTAACCAAAAATTTTGATACACAAAAAAATATTTGAGAAAAAAAAACTACTACTCGAGAGTTTTTGCATATATAGAACCATGGGTAACGTTTAAATATTAAGTGGTATTTTTGCAATTGAAGGATAATCTTAGAATTAATGGATGTGAACATAGGTACAATAACTTTGAAAAAATGGAGATGCGAACATAGTAAAAATATAATAAAAATATATTATGTTTATATATTTTTATTAGTCATATAGGTGAATATAATATACGTGATAATATTTAATAATTTTGTTGGTACAAAAAATACTACCACACGTGGAGAATATATAGGATAGACACGTGTCAAATTTCTGAAGTGAGATTGCCGATCAAAACTACGAGCCGACCA
>JAVXUM010000023.1:23349020-23362452 GCA_035590655.1 Pouteria glomerata
TAAAAATAAAAAAATAGTAATTGTAAACAAAATTATGTTACCAAACGCTGTTTCAGTTTTCATTTCAGAAAAGAAAAATGACAACAGAAAACACAAAATAGAAAACAACAATAGAAAAACAAAAATAGAAAAACGACAGCGTTACCAAACGGCCCCTTTTTAGAATGTTTTCGTTTTTCTATTTATATTTTCATTTTTTTATAAACAAAAAAACATAAACAGATTTAATAAACATGTTTTTGTTGCAAGTTTCCAAAATTTTAAAAACGAAAACAGAAAAACAGAAAACTAAAATGTTACCAAACAGGGGCCATAGTGACTGGTTTTTTGTTCTTCGTTCTAGGGCTCGAAGTTTTTCCCTTCCATTTTAGAGTTTTTATTATTTTCTTACCTTTTTGTATTGGATTGCTAGCACGTGGGTCTTTCAAACATATAGGGTCATTATGAAGTTTATCATACATATTCACATGAATGAATTCTATGGAAAGGAAGGAAGGTAGGCAGAAAAATTTGTATCTTTAAGCTCAATGTATTTTGAACCCGTAGAAAATAATTCTGGAGTCGTACTATATCTATATGTTATCAATAATTTTCCTAAATTGTATTTTTCTATGATAGTTATACCTCAACCAATGAAGAACATCCATTTACCATAATTAGTGGTTTTACTAGAGCTATTAGAAATTACGAATGTGGTACACTTACGTTGTAGTACACTAAATTTATCAATTCGAAAAGATTATACCCATATTATATTTTTCTAAGAAAAATCTTAGAAACTAGTGAATTGATAACAAATTGTGCAACAATAACCAATAAGCTCAACCTTTTACAAAAGGATAATGCAAAATTTTCTATCAAATAAAATGTGCACTTAGTTTCATGAATATATACTATTTTATTTTCTTGATTAATTATTTTTTTTTTTGAAATAAATCACTTTTATATATCAAAACATGTTAATAATATGTTGACTTTATGAGAAGTTTATTCCCATCGTACTGCATTTTAGAGAACAAGAGTACCGCATTTCTGTTTTCATTTCAGACACTGAAATGATCCGTGTTTCAGGTTACATTGTATTAAACAAGGAAGTTCAAAATTTAAATGCAGAATCAACTATCCTCACTTACCATCAAGTTATGCTCGGTAAACTTTAGTTGACAGTGCTGTCCTGCAGTATCAGCTGATGTATTGAGAAGCAAGTATAACTGCATTAGAGTCCCCGGGCCATTCTTCTTTACCACTTTAATTTGTCCCCCCATCTTGTTCACCTGTTAGCATCTCCAACCACAAGAGAGAGAATAATGAGATCCAGAATGAGCTGGTATACAAAATAAAGGAAGGAATAACTTGAACTTTTTAGGGAAAAATGGAAAAGAGCAACCCTTCAGTTTGATGCACTAGTTTCGGTTCAAATAAGATGAAATATGATTCTCCAAATAGGACATATGTCCAATCTGATTGTGATGTGTGTCAACATGTGGAAATTCTGCAGAATATAGTTGATGACATGACCTGTGCCCTGACAACTAAGGTAATCTGATCATGACTAATAAACATCTAGGAGATTTCTTAGAGCTCTTGGATTTTGGTTTTCACCCCTTGGAGTTCTGACCAATGTGTGCCCCAAATGCAAGGGGAGCCCTGTGCGGCTGTGCCTGCAGCCTGAATGAAATTTTATTTGTTTGTACTTCTAGACTTCCAATTTTCATGATGGCGAGATATTTTATGCTATGGAAAATGCTTTACTCACCAGCGTTCGCACAATGCAAAGTCCAAGACCAGTGCCACCATGCCTGAAAATAGCAAAAAGTTTAAGAAATTCAATGATACATTCCCTGAGTTCATTATAGAATACCAAAGGCAATAGTAACAGCACAATAGACAGCACTTTTACCCAATTAATGCTTTAAATTAACAAAGTTTAATAAACAGCAGATGTAAAATATATATAAATCTGCTTACGTCCGTGTTGTCGAGGGATCAGCTTGCTCAAAGCTTTCAAAAACAGACTCCCATTTGCTTGGATCAATTCCTACAGTAAGAAAATTAAAGAAAAATAAAAAGTGAAATCAAATTCTTAGAAACCGAAAGAGTTATGCTGTAGCTAGGTAAAATTTTATTACATAGCTCTAAAGAAACCATGAGGTTCGTACCACAGCCAGTGTCGTCAACTTCAAACCAAAGGATCGCTTTGTTCTCTTTCTTACAGGTTCTCTTCAAGTGGTTTACATGTTGCCTCAAATTCATTTTATGTGCACAGCACGATTCTTTGGGATTGAGAGGAAACTTACTGGTGTTATTAGAAGTGTTTGGATTCTCACACCATCCTCGCAGAACAACGTAGCCAGCTGTAAGGCATTCGGAGAACTAAGTCCTGCAGGTTTTAATTTGACTTTCTAAAGAAAATTGATTCTCTTGTAGAAACATGAAGTTTATTAATTGGAGTTTGGCAGTGTGTAATGAAGTAACATTCATCAAAAGCGTTGGCATTATGAGACCAATTATGATGACCAGTTGATTGGGGTGCATTGTCTGAAGTTTTTATACAAGCTAGAAGAAAAATAAAACATGAAGTTCGATAAAAATGATTTGGCCACTGAGGAATCAGAATAAAAGTGAGAACCCCCCCACCCAAAAAATAAATAAATAAATAAAACATTAAGTTTGATAAAAAAATCAAAATTCCTCTAAATGTGATTACTAGATCTTTGCCTGAAATTACCAAAAGATCCTAGTATTTATTTAGACATTGCAATAGGCTTGTAGGGAGTTCATTGACAAATTTTTTTCTGATGTTTGTCTTTTGCAATTCAAATCAGTGCACTGTTAACTTTGATAAACAAAATCCTCCAACCATTTATTTCCTTTTTACACAAATGAAGCTTGCGAATTAGCAGAATGATAGTTGCACTTACATGTTGTAAACTTGATAGAATTGCTAATTAGGTTTGCAAATATCTGAACAACTCTTGCAGAATCTCCTTGAACTAATCTTGGCATATCGTCTACAAGAGAGAGAGAGAGAGAGAAAGAGAGAGAGCGCAATAGTGTGTCAAACCACTAACTTTGAAACAGTGAAGGGAGATCTTTACATGATTATGATTATAGTCGTACCAGAGAGATCTAGAACAGTCTCCACATTGTGGTTAATGCGCTGCACAGAGAACATGTCAACAAGACCTTCAAGTTCTCGCCCCAAGTCAAACTCAGCTTCCTCCAGCACCAGTTTCCCAGATTCAACCTACGTAATATTTTTGAAGGATGCTATGAATATGATTTTCTAATGAGCACTGCAGTATTCTGATAAAAGTTTAGAAAATAGGTTCTTGTCAGGTGATGTGGGACTTTTCTTTGTTTCCTTACCTTACTGAGATCCAAAATGTTATTGAGAAGCCGGAGTAGTGCAGTTGAACATTTACGAATCTGGGTAATTGTTGCATATTGCTCATTTGTGAGACAATCATCACAAATAAGGATGTCCAGCAGTCCAATAACTGCAGCCATAGGAGTTCGCAATTCATGACTGTCACAGCAGAAGCAACTTTCACCATCATAAAGATAAAATAATGTACTATGCAGTGAAAGGCACAATATAAAATTTTAAATGGTTTCGCACGATAATTAGATCAAAAAGATTTGACAAATAAAGATTATGCAAGATTTGGATAAATTCCCATCCATGTAATGATCATTGGTTAAGACTGAACACGATATGACAAAATAAAAGGAACAAGTGCAGATAAATTTAATCTTGAGGATCCCGAGCCAAAATTTTTGTTTATGGTGCAAGAGACAGAAATTATCATTTTCTTTTACGATCTTCAAAAGCTAAGGGGGCCTTGGTTTAGGTTTTCTTCTCCTTTTTGGGTTTTGAGTAATATTCCATTGGATTGTCATTCTGTGGTTAAAAACACATAAATCCTTGTCTTTTAAAGTTTTTTTGTTGTAATTTATTTTTACCCATTTTTTTGCTCGTTGAATTGAGCCTTAGTTTGCACTAGTGCTACCAAATGCCCACAGCATATGATGACACTCATTGCAGAGACAAAGCTAACCTTCATATGCATCTATGAAGTCCAAATTTTTATTATATTACCCTATTTGTTGAAAGGACAATAACGATGAAAATGACACTCACCTCATGTTTGCCAAAAACTGGCTTTTATAGTTGCTAGATGCTTCTGCCTTTCTCCTCGCATCTAAATGGCTTATCAACTCTGCTCTTAGTTTCATTTCCTTCGACACTCCATTTGTCAATATGAAAATGCAAACACAACCAATGACTAGGATACATAGCGATGCAGATATCAGTATAACCAATGTTTTAAAGGCTCTCTCGTCCACCTTCCCCATTATATATTTCCTTGGTATAATAATGACCCCTACCTGTAAAAGTATTACTCGTTAAATTTTATTCCTTATTGCTTATATACAACATCAATATAAGCAAAACAAACAAGAAAAATCCAGCACTTTTTGGCATCTTTTAGGCCATTTGACATAGAACAAAAATTAAATATATATATGTTCATTGGTGGTAATCTAGGCCTCCAACAACTTTGACCCGAGTTCTTGGCCCTGTAAGAAATGAGATTCAGTGTAAGACGAGATATAAATCAGAAAACCTTACCATTGGAAGCCTCTTTAAGTTGAGGAAAAATGAATCAATGTAATATAGCTGGTGTCCAAGCTTTGCATTCTCCACATGAACCTCATGACTTGGGGGAAAATTTTTGCCATAGGCCTTATTCAACCACTCAGCTCCTTGTTGTATCACACGATCCTCCGAGTCGGTAGGCATCATAAGCTTGGGCCCTGTTGTTGAATTCATCAACAGAGGAGCATTTGTGGAAGTAGCAAGCAACCAGCCTTCTTGAGAAGTCAAGTAAATGTGTCCACTGTGGAATTCAACAAGTTCTCTCATCAGCTGACCAACACTATATAGGGCAGTTGTAACGCCTACAACTGCTACTATGCTTTCATTGGAAGCATCCCAAACTGGCAATGCTGCTGAAAGCAATGGTGAATCAGTATACTTGCTCACTGCTACATGCCATGAAGCTGCACCATCAGGTAGTTGTGAAAGGCCAGCAATATTGATTAGACCATCTGGAGGGATGGGCCTTGGTTTTCCTATCCTTTCACCAGTGACAGGATCAAGTGGTTCTTGGTACCAAACAGCAGAGGAATTATTTTGGATGGACTGGTCATTCCAAACTTGGCGAGATGACAGCATGTTGAAATTATAAGATGCAAGATTAGAATAGATGTAGAATGTATTATTACTCTTGTGATCTCTGTGGAAAGCCTGGACGAAACCATTTCTATAATTTATAGTTATTGAATTAAGAGCCTTGCGACTTGCAAACATTGCCCATGTTACATCCCTCATCATGTCATATAGCTGAAAAGAGTAGAAAATATTACCAGCTTCATGAGAAAACATGCCTCAACATAATTTACAGAATGAGAAAAAGAAAAATGGTTTAACAAACAACCTCCACTTGCTGTGCATGATTAACAGGCTTGCTGTACCGTCTGATGACAAACTCTGATAATTTAACTTGAGCTGTAGTTATTTCAACTGTGGAATTCAAGATGTTCCACATTCGTAATATGGGACGCTGAAGAAGTTCATACCGAAGGCCATATGCTAAATTCTCCAGCGATTTTGTTGTATAGACCCTCGTAAAATGCCAAGTCAGCAAGGTTAGCATTCCTATCAAAATTGCTAGCATCACCTGCAGTAAGCCATCAACAAGTATCACGTCAAACAAGTCTAAATTTCTGAAAGGGAATTTGTTACTGCCACGACATGAAATGAAAAACAACCAAGAGAGAATGCTTTATTGTTTACTTGTAATGAAAGCCCTAAGAGCACATTGAAAGCACAAAGACGAAGGAGGAGGATGGTGGGGTACCCAGGGGCACATGCATCAGTAAATCCTAAGCGGTTGTGAGGAGGTAACATTGTAAAAGTAATTATCAACTTCACCTCAGTTGGGAATATCTATAAACATTTGCTTATACTAAATTTAATTCTAACCGCATTGAGCTGAAACAATAATTTTTTTCTTTCAATTCACATGTAACTCTGAAAATTATTAGCACAGATTTCCTATATATTTCCCCAAGATATTGAATTATTGAAACATAGGGCTCATGCGTTTGAGATTAAATGGTATGAAGTATTTATCCATCAAAACTTTCATGACCAAAATTGAGCAAGACAAAATTGCACTAGCCACATGATTCAGTGTGCACGTATTGATATATATTCAGGCTGACTGAAATGTTTAATGGAGTGCAGATACCCAAAAAAAAAAATTACAAACCATAATGGCGAGGCGAACTACAAAGACACTGTAGTACGATGACAGGCAAGGGCTACTTGCATACTGGAACTCTTCTTGCTCAACATCTCTATGGAAAGTTCTTCGGCTGCGAGGGGATTGGCTCCTTTCTGGAGAACTGTCAAAATGAGAAATTCTGTGGAAGACACTTCTCAGCAGTGATGCCATTGGTGTGGTTGGAACTGGTGAAGATTCAGAGCTTTCAGAGGGGGTTCCGTCTACTCCCTTTGCCATTTTAATCTTCCAAAACAGAGAGGTAAGGTAGGATGAGATTGCAATAAAACATTTGCAAGTAGAAGAGAGAGAGAGAGTTTAGTATATAATACTACCAGTGTCAATCCGACTTTTTAGAGGCACATTTGCTAGTAGCTTTCGAAAGTGGGGAGCTGCAGTGTCATTCACTTATTCCTCATCCACATCTTCCTCCCTTTTTCAGTAGCCTTCCACAAATTCGACTGCTGTTTCACGTATTGGAATATATGCATGTCAAAATTGCCAAACCATACTTGACCAACTACATTCTTTTCCAATTTTTTCTAATTGCTTATTGAAGAGTTTTCATTGGCCAAAACCTGCTAGGACCACCAAATATGGAGCATGTTGTTCTCGAATTGGTTCAAACTTCAAAATTTGAGGACCAAGGTTGAAAAATAAAGATTTTCTTACGGACAGAACACTTGTGGCCTTGGTTGAAGATTTCAAGGCCTAGGATCCTCAATTAAATCATTGAGCTGTGCCATTACATTACTGGAATGGAAAGAATATGAAGTCGTGTCAATTTTTTATCAGCACATGTGTACTTTTGACAGTGGAATAACTAAGCCCATCTGGTAACCGTTTTGTTTTCAATCTTTTGTTTTTGTTTTTATTTTTTTTGAATACTAAACATGAAAACTCGTTTGACAAATTTGTTTTCAGTTTGTAATATTCAAAAAAAAAATGAAAATTGTTTTCAAAATTTTTAAAACTTATGAAAATATAAAAAAAGATGTTTTATTAAATTTTCATTTTCAATTTTCATTTTCTTACACAACCACCACCAGTCACAATTATCAACCAACCACTATCGTTCATTGGTCGCCACCAACATTTGGTCACTGCCGCCACTACCCCCAATCATTTCTAGCCGCTGCCAAATATATTATTATTTAATATAAAAATATTTAATTAATATATAAAAATATAGTAATATATTAAACTAATAACATATTATTTTTATTTATAAAAAATATATTAAATATAATTTAATTAATAATTAATTTAATTAACATGAAATATGTTTTATTAAATTGTTTTTAAAAAATAATTATAATAAATTGTTTTTAATATGTTTTATTTTTATTGCATTAAATTATTTTTAATCATTAATATAATCATAATAATTAAATTTATTGAATTTAATTAATTAACAACTATAATTACTAACTAATAAATATCATTATCAAATGCATTTTCAAGTTTTTTTTTTCAATTATTAAAATAAAAAAATAAAATAATAAACACAACAATTAAAAACTGAACATAAAAACTTAATACAAAAACTGAAAATTGATAATTTTAGCCTAAGTTTGTGAATGGGTCCTACTAATTCCAGACAGGGACAATGCACCACAAAGCAAGAATCATCATTTTCCCTTCAAATTACACAACCACGAGTTTCAAGATTGTGGATTCCGTAGGTGATCACAAATGTTTTCTTTGATTGGAAAAAAAAAATTAATCACAAGGTAATCAAAGAAATTGCATAAGAGATAAAAAAATAAATAAATAAAAATAAATAAATAAAAAAAAAGGAAGGAAATAAAGAAAACTAGTCCTATAACAATAAATGTCAAATGATCAATGCGGGTATTTTGTTTATATAAGCAAACATGTTTTGGGAATTAGAGACATTGAGTTAATTAATAATTTTTTTCTAGTTGATGCCAATCGAACTGGAATCAGAGTACAGCTGCAAAATTCTATCCAATTGCCAAAAGTAAAGGGTATCAATCTAAATATGGAAGCAGCCCCAAAATGGGATTTCCACATTCAAACCCGACTAGCTCCTCAATCATAGCTATAGGCTTTGTGAGGTCCAAAAACATACACTCGAACTACATAAATTTATACCAAATCCATACATGAGTTCAATATGCAAAACACCCATTTAAGTTTTAACTAGCCATTTCCCCAAAAATGCGTTTCAATGTTTCCAAATTTCTTACAACCCAAATTCTAATTCACGGGCACAGCAGAGCAGATACACAGGAGGATGAGAAAAGCAAGGAGAGAGAAAGGATGTAGACAGAAAGAAGTCTGTGGTCACTTTTATCTTTGGAGCTAGTGGGAACAAATCTCTTCTAATCTCAATGGAGATTGTGGCAAGGGCGGCTATAATTTAAGTAAAACCAAAGGGTGCGGGTGTGCACTATGAGCGAGCATCATGTACCTTGACTTTGAGTGCTTTGAGCCTCTAGAACACTGCATTAGTGACACTCCACCTCACCAATCCATCACCACTCCAGCAGTAGGCTTTGCTCGTGCCTCTTACTTAACAACCCACTAAAGCCTATGGCTAGAATGGTGGTTTGCCTTTAAACCAGCACAAATTGGTGCAAACCAGTCTCCCACACTGCTTACCATAACAGTATATTAGAAAGCTTATCATAGTTGTGTGACTTGTGTCTTTGCTTACCCGCCAGATGTTTTTTTTTTTCCCTTTTTTTTTTTTCACTTCACCGTCAGGGAGAATCGCCGTTGAGGACCCAGCGCACTTATGTCCACGTAGTCAAGATAAAATTGTCACGAGTGGACAGTTTGCAAATCTAAAATTTTATTATATTGAGATTAAAGTTGATAAGCAAAAATAGTGTATTTAATTTAAAAATAAAAATAAAATTTATAAATTATTTGATATAAATGATAATTGGTTTTTAAAAATATATTTTATCGGATAAAAGTATAAAAATATCTAAAAAATTATTTTTTTTTTTTTTTTACAGAATTTTTTTTCTAGTGATAGCAAAATGTGTGAATTATTTGAGATATAGGGATAATTTATTTTGAAAGATATATTTTATGATAACAAAAATACAAAAATATTTAAAAAAAATTATATTATTTTTTACAAAAAATTTTGTTTTCAGTAACGTCAATTGACCCCTTAACCCCATACGCATCCGCCCCTATGAGTAAAGAATACAACATCATACTTGTCCATTGTTAATCTATTTATAATCTTATAAAATACATAAAAATTTTTGTAAAATTTTTATTTTATATTAATTATATTAATTAAAAGATTATTTTTATATCAATTTGTACTATAAATGAACATATCTCACCTCATTTATTTCAAATAAAATTTAGACCCAAAGGGCATTTATATAAATTTTACCACACTTAAATTTAAACTGAAGTTTAGACTCACTTATCGCATCATATATAAAGATTCCACTCTTATAAGTTTAAAATAAAATTTAAACGTATCACGTCACGTATAAAAATCTTATCATACTTACGTTAAAATAAAATTTAGAACTACTCATAATATCGTAAAAGAAAAATCTTAAATTCATCACACACTTAAATATAAATAAGGTGATCCAAACTTTGGACCATGAAATTGTAATAAATGATTTAAGTATATTTATATAATTTCATAAATTAAAAATACATGAATTATTTTTAAACCATGTTATCAAACTAACCGTGCGTTATCACACTCCGGGATCCTTCGGATATGGCCTTTTGGTACCATACATGATTCACATCAACGTTAAAGGTCGAGGTCAAGTTTAAGATCCAACGGAACCCCACCATTTGACCATGAGATCTTGAACCCAAGCACAATCCGAGGAAATTCAACTGCTTACCTACTTAACCAACCATTCAGTCAACAGGGTCAGCTCGGTTAATCAAGTGGCACCTCCACCTGACAAGTGTAAATGATTCAAATCATGTCAATCTCTGACTTGGGTAAAATAAATAAATTTGGTGTCCTAGCCCTTCTATGCCAAAAAGGAACAATCATTCAAGTATGGATCACGGAGTCATTTTCACATTTGGAGACGTCATTTCTTTACCACCAAACTTCTTCTCAGCTAAAAATAAGGAATGGAGAAATAAGGGTCGACCGACTAGCCATAACTCCATGTGACCCAGCAAAATTACAAAACTCGTTCGAACCTGAACATACACCTAGCTAGTTAGGCTTAGACCTGATTCAGGAAATAAAAAAAAAATATATATATTTTTTTTTAATTAACTACTATTTATTTGTAAAAGAAATTAACATTTCTATATTTAAAAAAAGAGAAAAAAAAAAGTTTTTTTTGGAGTAATTAACTTTTTAATTTTTTGTTAATTTGATAATTTTGAACTTCATAAGTTAAAAGAAATTTAAAATATAAGAGAGTAAGTTTAGTTATTTTAAAAAAAGGCATACAAAAATTTGAATAATTGATAACTGAATAATTATTAATTTTTCAAATGAAACTTTAATTTGAGAAGTTAAAAAGTTAGTTTCTTTTCTTTTTTTTTTTTAATTTTATAACTGATTAACGGATAATTATTAAAAAGTTAACTTTTTTTTTTTAAAAAGTCAACATTTTACTAGTTAACTTTTTAATTTTTTTTTAATTTAATATTTTTACTTTTAAATATTTTAAAAAAAAAAAGTTAAAATGTAAGAAAATAAATATAATTATTTAAAAATATTAAAAAATAAAAATTAATAGCTGAATTACTAGTTACAATTTTTCCAAGGGAGCCTAGTTTATGAGCCACTAGCTAGAGTACTAGAGGAATCGAATAACTGATTGTGGGAAAAAGATACTAAAAAGCATTTCAACTTTCCCTACAACACTATTATTCAAATTTTCAGTTCAATTATATTGTTATTAGTTAGTTTTTTTTTTTTAAGTAAAATGAATTAAATTGTCCAAATAAAAAATTTGATATGATTTGTCGTAAAATTAAATTAACTTTTAATTTTTTTTTTTTTGCATAAATTTATTTTATTATATAAATTTATATTTGTCTAAATATTTAATTGAATTTTAAAATTCTTTCAGTCCCATATACACAAGAATTGGTCAATTTTTTTTTTTTTTTGTGGGGTACTTTATTATATTTTTAAATACATTATCCCCTAAGAGCTGTTTATGCTGGTTGAGTTCAGATTAAGAATTTGTTAACAAAAAGGTGAGAGATTGGTCAGCGTCAGAGCTAATAGAAACAATGACTATGAAGAGTTTGGAGCAATTGATTGGCTAAGATATGGCACAGTTTGGTGTTTAATAAAAAAAATATAAAATTTTTTAAATTTTTATAAATATAAATTATAAAATTATAAATTTTTATTTATTTTATAAAATACAAGATATTTATTTTTACAAAATTATATAATTTTATACCACTCTAAATACACTAATAGGGAGAGGCTTAAAAGTGGCCTAGGCATAGCTAAATTGACGAAAGGGCGAGGATGAGGTAGTTTCAGCCAACCGCAGTGAGAGTTCGATTCCTAACAAATAAAAGACTCTTACATTATACAAAAATAATAAAAAATAATTTTCACATCTTACACTACCAACACGCGTTTCACGATATATCTCCTCCACGTAAATAGGACGGGGCAAAAAAGGCTCTCGGATTGAAAGTTCCACCTTTTAGAGAGGTTTAAAAGTCTGGCCATTTTAGAAAGCTTGTGGTGCAAATTAAAAGGATCCAACGAACCTCAATATATATATATATATATATGTATGTATGTATGGGTGGGGTGTTGTGGTGCCCATTAATATAAAATATTATGCAAGCACCTATAAAGGAGACGAAGCATGCTTATCCAGAACGCGTTGTGCTCCAAGTCCAAGGGCTACTCTGTCTAGTCAAGGGTCCATCTTTCAGTGGCTTTCCTGGTAGATGTTGATCCAAGTCGACTTTAGTTTTGATTTATTCCAATTATTATGTCAGTTTTAATTTTTATCTAGGCTCCAGTTTAGCACTTATAAAAAAAAAAAAAAAGAAAGAAAAATTACAGTTTTAAGTTCAATTTGTGAATAGTTTACTTAAATTAAAATAATATTATTTTTTACCTAAAATATAATAAGTAAATATTATAAAAAATAAAAATATCGTCTAATATATATTAATTTATTAAATTAATTCTCAAATTTTTAATTTAAACCCTCTTCGATTTAAGTTTTATTTTAAAAGAGCTACGAATCCAACTTGGTTTGTACGCTTAATTCAAGTTCGTTAAGGTCATGAATTGGGCTTGAACAATTTGAAAAAAGATCGACTCGTGGCTAACTGTACCCATCATTAAACATGGATTCAAATTTTTGATCTCGTGCTATAAAGTTGAAACACTCAGGGTTGGCCCAAATAATTAATTTCTTTAAATAAATTATACTTTGTGCTGAATCTCACTTAGAAATAAAAATTCATATTCACATATCAAATTTATGTCCATCATTGTGATTGTACTCAAATATATTAAAATTTAAATAAATTATTAAATAATTAATTTATTTCAAAATAGAATCAATTTCTGATTAAATTTTTATGCTAGTATCTTAATGCTATCTTATTCCAAAAAGTGATAAAATAATCACAAGTGCATAAAAATAAATGAGATAATGCACAAGAATTCAACAAAGAAAATCCTAAAAATAGTTACAAAAAAAAAAAAATATTGGCGAAAAAACGAAAGAGTAAAACTCATCTATTATATAATTTTAGTTAAGTATTGCTTATTATAATACTTTCGAATTTAATCTCTAAAAAAAAGGTAAAATATATAAATTATAAACTTGCCGATTCAAACAACAATAAGTTCACCAGGCTAAAAAAAGAGAGAGAGAACTTACCAAATTCTCATTTGATTATAAATTTCTCATTTAAATATAAATTGTCATGCCAAAAAATACAATTAGAATTATGTGCATAACAACATTTTGCGACTTTATTTTTTACGTTAAAGACAAATGAACCTGCAGATATCATTATCCTTAAATTTTTTAATAAAGTTGATTTCAGGGTTTAAATAGAAAAAAAAAAAAAAAAAATCAAGAGTCAGAGAGAGA
>JAVXUM010000023.1:23395830-23410458 GCA_035590655.1 Pouteria glomerata
AAGTGTAGTTGATTGCTTGATTTGATTGGTACTAGATTAGGAATTTTAATCTATCTATAAAACACATAAAACAAAAACTTTAAAATGAGTTTTTTTTTTCTAATTATATCTTGCATGTTTTATACCTATCTTATTTCTTGAATTTGTGTTACGTGCTTGCATAACTGATTTGAGATGTGGTCATATGTGATTTATGGATATATAGCTGATTGGTTGGTCCGAGAAGTAAAGATTTGTTTCTTTTTATTCCCTATTTTGGATATACACAAAAATAAGGAGATTGATGAAAATAAAGAATTAACTTATTTTGAGAGAAATCAAAAAGCCTCATAAATATTCATTGCCTTTAATTATCAAGTGGTTACACAAATAAATAGATTGGAACTAAACTACTTTCCCTACAAACTAGGAATAACTCCCCCACAACTCTCTTATCCTAATTTAAATCAAATAACAAAATATCTTATTAACGGACTCACGTAATCCACTAACCCAAATATCTCTCAAATATACTTATTCAACTCTACTAATATATGTAATCCACTGCTAACACTATCATAAAGTGACACAGGACATTCCACCCGCGTAGAAAACACTCTTGTCCTCAAGGGTAGTTTCAAGAACTTAGTATGTCACCCATGATCTTCCAACTCCATGCTCATGTCAATATCATTATCTTCTTTATTAGACCAGCTTTCTTCATAAAAAATAATTTTTTACATTGATGGTCATGACCAAATTTTTCACTACAATTCAAACACAATCCCTTATCGCTTCGCTCCTTTAATTCTGCTAGAGTTAACCTCTTGATTGGTAATGTGTTTTAGCTCTTGCTAGGCACCTTACTTTCACTTGGGTCTTACTTTTTTAACTTCATAATATGGACACTTACTTCATTGGGGGCTCATACAATCTTGCTAGTCCAATTGCTACGAATAAGGTCATTAGTTTGTAAGCTTGAACATCAGTTTTAATACTGTTGCTTAATCTGCTAATAAAACAACCCACCTGTTGAGATGGAGTTAACTTTCCTACTCTTATCAATAACTTTTCAAACTAAGTTTGGTAAACTCTTAGCAAACCGCTTTGTTATAATTTTGTTAGATCGCCAAAGAAATCTTAATATTGTTGCTTAATCCACTAATAAAACAACCCACTTGTTGAGAAGGATTTAATTTCACTACCCTTATCAATAACTTTTCAAACTGAGTTTGGTAACCTCTTACCAAACCACTTTGTTATAATTTTGTTAGATCACCAAATAAATCTTAATACTATGTTGGTCCAAACTTGTAATGAAGCCCTTATTTGAAGCACTACCATGTAATGATAGAGGCATCTTCTTTGAAGAGTTGATACCATAATTGAGCATCACCTTCCATATTAAAAGAAGTTGGTGGCACTTTCTCCTCCTTAGGTGTTTGGTGAAATTCAAAGAATTGATCTGCTTTACAAATCTAACTTAGGACCATCCCATTGAAACGTGGGAAGTTAAGCTTCACCAACTTAGGTAGATACTGGCTTATGGTTGTTCATAGTTGGCACCTCTATTACCCAAAGTTTGATCGCCCATTGAACAGTTCTGGTTATGTGAACTCTCTCCAAGGTCTCAAGTTTGATTCATAGTGGTTAGACCATCAAACCTGGCATTCATGGTAGTAAACATTTCTTTTATTTTAGTGAGTATGTTTTCCTGCCCATTGGCTAGAGTACTTACCTCTGACTTTAAGCGACCAATTCATTGATCCTCCATGCCTGGTTTTGATACCAATTTATTATGTGTTTGCATAACTAATCTGGTATGTAGTTTATACACAAGTGATTGGTTGGCCTGGGAAGTATAGATCCGCTTCTTGTTATTTGCTATTTTGGATATACGCAAAAATAAGGAGATTGATGGAAATAAAGAACTGATTTATTTTAAGAAAAATCAAAAAGCCTCCGGAGATAGTTAACTACTAACGGTTATATATATAAATAGATTGGAACTAAACTACTTTCCTTACAAATTAGGAGCAAGTCTCCCACAACTCTTTTTACTTATCCTATTTTAAATCAAATAACCAAATATCTTATTAACAGAATCATGTAATCAACTAACCTAAATATCTCTCAAATAGATTTATTCAATTCTACTAATATACATAATCCACTATTAACATTATTTTAAAATGACACGTGACAACATGTTAGATTATACATCAAATGTGATACATTAGGTATGTAATTATTTTATAATTGTTTTTTAAAATACGGTTAGGATACAATTAAATTTGAGTTAATAGTAAATTCTTTTAAATTATAAAAAACATTTTAAGAAATCTTTTATTACTTTCTATATGTTAAAAATTATATGTTTGAGTTATGGTATTGAAATACTAATTTAGTGTTTTTGTAATCGTTATATATGCTATGCACACACACACATATCTAAAATAGGTATAAGTTATATATATGTTGCTACCATGTATCTTCATTTTTAATTTTTCAAAGTTATTATATTTCGGGGGTGTTTGGCACGGTAATATTTACTGAAAAAATTTAAAAATTTTTAAAAATTTATTTCACTGCACGCATTACGAATTTATAATTTATCTTATTTTATCTCACTTTTCATATCTATATTATAAAAATTAAGCGTCCACATTCATGCTTCTTACACTAAACCATCTTAATCATTAATGCATGTGTGTTTCACATGTATAGGTTCATAGGTGAGCAAATATTTCAAACCCAATTATGCAAGAGCAACAAGCACAAAAAGTTGCTGCAGTACCGCTGTGGAAGAATGGAAATATTTATTCACTGCACTATGGAGGAGAATGAGATAAATCTTCACCATTAATCACTTTTTGAATATAATAAATCTATTAGCTATAGCTAGGCCTATGTAACAATAATGCTATGATCACTAGTCTTGCCCAATATAGAAAATAATTCAAGAGAATTTTATCGGAGCATTAGGTCAATTCACATACATTTCAATTAATCTCCCGTGATTCTTAAGAGAGTATCACTAATTAATGACTACTAAAAAATAAATTTAAAGATTTTACTCATTAACCTACCACTCAAATTTTATTAATTGTAACTTTACTTCCACTTTTAGAACTTCATATTAATTAAACTTTTAGCGACGAGATTTCGAAACGTTGAATTAGAATCAGCACGCATCATGATTAATTGAGGATGAACTTCTTAATATTGGACCACTCAATGTAGAACTTATAGGTGGCAAAAGAAGCCCCCGGGGCATAAGTTAGCTAGTGAAATGGCGAATGTTATGTAATACTCAGTCGGCCACGCTAGGATTCGATTCCAAAGAGCTGCAATTCTTGCATTGCACAGACGATAAAAGGCAACCTCCCCTCCCTGCACCACTGACGCATATCTCACAATTTACCTCCTCTATCATAACTCAGGGTAGGACGGTGAGGGTTCTCAAGGTGAGGGTTTTACCTATTTTTTTTTTATAGGTGGCAAAAGAAGGAATTTGTCGAATTAAAATAAGTTCTAGGTTAGAAACATATAACGGATTTAAGTGATCATGTTTTGGTTGTTATAAATCTACTTAACTCTTAATGATAATTTAACTGTTAAAATTTTGACTTGGTTTCTCGATTGTTATTAGTTCAAGTTCTCTCGTTTCGACCAAATGGCTTTTTTGTTCGTTAATTTTAAAATTTTAAAAGTTAGTCAAAATATGTATAAATTAATCTTGATACCCGGAATATTTGAAAAAAAAAAAAAACAAAATACTCAAAAATACAATGACCCAAAACCAACTTACTATTAAATTTTTTTCTACAATTTTCTTTCTTTTTTTGGTTAGATATATGACCCAACACATTTTTTACGTAAAAAATTATAAAACACTTAAAAATGTACAATTATGTTAATTTATAAAACAAAAAAATGAAAATCATTTCCGAAATCAATACATATTAATATATAAAATGTAAAAATAAGCATTTGATATTTTTGCTACCAGCAAAACGAGACGATGCCGTTGGGAATGCGACCTTCACATCCTCCAGTTGCCCAATTCTAAAACCATTTTTGTAGACAGGATATAACAATAGATATATTGTTTATATTTTTGATTTCTTCTTTCCCAATTCGTTGTATAATCCTTAAAAAATAAACAAATAAAAGAATATTTAAATTTCAATTAGATTGAAACAAAGAAAATCTTTGTATGACATTGATGATGATCAATGTTGTTGAAATCCTGATTTTAATTGTAAAATCATACGATTTTATGATTTTATAGTAAAAATGCATTTTGCGATAAAATTGATAAAATAACTGTTTAGGAGGTAAAATCAAGAAATGCGGTTTTAACCATTTTAAAAAATTTGAACTTTTTGTTCATGTAATTTTAACAAATTAATAGGAAAGAAATAAAATTAAAATATAAAAAACCCTATGTTATTGAGCAGAGGCCTTTTTTTTTCCCCTGAAATCAAGCAAAAATAGTCAAGTAGGTCAATCACTTCGCCCTTTGATCTCCCCAAGTCTTCCCCGGCTGCAATCCATTGCTAATGGCCTTGTTTGTTGCGAAGTGCGAACAAATTCCAACCAACGTAATTCATCTTTGCGAAAGACCTTTTAGTTCCGGTGTTGGCTTAAGGTTTATTCAGTTTTGGATTTGTCTTTCCCAGCGTTGTTAGCGCCAGCCATGTTTTCGGCTTTCTTTCTTTTGTTCGGCGAGTCATCTAATCTGCACTACTTCCATTGAATTGTCCTTGAAATTACGTAATCATTCTGATTTTGTCTTTTTATTTTTTTTGGGATCCCTTTACTTTCTCAAAAATTATTTATGAGATATTATTTTTTTACTATGACTCCGAGAAATATTTTTGTTGCAAAATTATTTTTTGCTAAGATTTTAGAAATGTTTTTGCTGAAAATTTTTTTTGCTAAGTTCTTTTTTTTTTGGGAATTTTTTTTTTTTTCATTTTTGATAAATATAGTGATATCTAGTAGTGTGGTTGATTCTACGCCTTCTCTACCTAAAATAAATTCAAGTAAAAAATACTTCAAGGAATAGATTTGATATAGATTGATAATATGACTTTGATATTAAGGTGGATTTAAAAATAGTGATGAAATATCAAATTAAAAACTCTAAATTTTATAATATTATATTATATAAATTATGATTTTATAAGGTAAGTTGTAAGTAAAATTTTATAATTTTACAATTCGATTTTATGAACCCTCTATCAATTTTTTTCTAAAACTATAAACAATCATCATCAATGTTGTTAAAATTGAAATTTTACCTAATTGGGTAAAAAAATGAAAAAGTTAGTTTTCTAATTTTTTGACAAATTGATAAATATAATGTGCTAAAATTATTAAATATATCCTCTATCTTTAAATTGTGTTTGAAAGGAACAAAATTAATTTTTTAAATATTAATTTGTACAAAAACCAAAAAAAAAAAAAAAAAGGAAAACAACTTTTTAAATTTTTTTCTCGAACAAACCCTTATTCCACATCGAAGAAGATTTTGTTTTTTTGACATTTGTTAACTGATGTCTGGAGTCAGCGAGAACATAATATTTTGTATTTTTTTTCATATATAATATCATTAAAATACGAAATATTAATTTTACGTTCATCCTTAATAACTGCTCAACGACACTGTTAACAGGAGCCTTGTTTTTCAACGGAAATCGAACTACGAATGCGAGATTGGTGAGTTTCGGAGTTCCCGAACTAGAACATTAATAGTGTCAAATTGGTATTGAATTTGTCTACGTCAGGTTGCAAACTAGATGGGTTTAGAGCTTTTATTTATTTATTTATTTTATGTAATTTTTGTTAATTTTAACATATATAAAAGTTATAAATAAAATTTTATAATTTTTTTATCAAAAGTTAAAAATTTTTAATTTTTGTAACTTTAGTATAAATAATAATTTTTTATATGTTTGATAAAATATCAAGTTTTGAAAAAAGAATAATCGAAATTGAAATTTTCCCAAATGCAAAAATTACAAAACTTAATTAAAAGTTGCTGTATAAACATTTGGCGTGCCAAAACTAAGGGTAATGTTTATTATTTGAAAAATTTTTTCAAATAATGAAATGCCATGATTGTAAGTAGACCTGTTAATGGGGCAGATCTGGATTAGATTGTGATCAGATCCATTAGATCCAGGTTCAATTATAATGGATCTGATTCAAATCCAAAAGTAATTGGATCTAATTTGTAAGATCCAATCCAAATCTATATACCCGCGGATCGATCCATTTTGAAAAGTATTTTTTTTTTAAATATCATTTTGTAAAATTTAAAAATATATTTTATTCAAAATATATAAGTTATATAAGTATAAGAAGCAAAAAAAAATTGGTAAATAATTTTTTGGTAATTAAAAATTTTTTCTATTACCCCGTTTGGTAACGTTTTTATGTTTTGTTTATGTTTTCAAAATTTTGTAAACTAACAATAGAAACATATTTGTAAAATTTGTCTATTTTACTTGTTTTAAATAAAAATTTAAATAGAAAAACGTAAATAAAAAAGAAAGTATTTTCACAATTTTTTTTTGCCAACGTTTTATCAATTTTAACACTTTGTCCATTTTATTGCGTCATATTAAAATAAATTATTTTATTCAAATATTTGATTAAACTAAAATTATTTCTAACAAATAATATAATTAAATTAAATTAATTTTATAAATTAATATGCAATATATTTTATTAATTATTTTGAATAAATAATAAAATAAAATTAAAATAAATTAATTAATATGGAATGAATCAATTTCTAGAACTTGAGGATTGTGAGAAGCTAGAAACATCTAAGACCATGGACCAAAAGTCTGTATTTCTGGCTTAGTTTTTACCTGTGCTAAAATTTTGAAACTTCTAAACTCTTTCTTTCCATCTCTTTCTCATATATTAGACGGATCATAATGCAACTTGATATCGTTAAAATATAAAAAATATAACTGCAATGTTAAATTTCTTCAGAAAATTTTTCAGAGTAAGAAAGTAGAGACAATTTTTTTTTTTTTATATACGTATAACAGAGTAAAATAGTTAAAATAATTAATTTTATTTCACATAATTTTTTTATCTTTTAAGTATTTTTTAAAATTTCATTTTTTATTTTTAAATATTTTATTTTTAAAAATAATATATCCAATAGATCATTCGGATCCAGATCTATTTGTTCTTGAACCCAATATATCTAAATCCATTGGATCATGAATTTAATTGGACGGATCTACTCTACTATTATTAGATCTAGTCCGGATCAGATCTGAATCAAATCTAGCCTACTTACCTGTTTCAGATGATCCAGTGACAGTTCGCTACTTATCAACTTGCAATGGAGGGAGAACAAAAAAACTTTTCCAAGGACTGACGCAGTTCTGATAGGGGGTAAAACGGTAGAAGAAGAGTAAGGAAACTGGAGGCACCGGGACAGCAGAGTGCAGTACAAACACGAGTTTGTTACTCCAATGGCACACATTAACAGAAAAATATCAAGATATTCTCCTCATACTAGCTAGCTTCGTGTAGACTTTGACCAAAACATAAAAGATATACTAAAAAGAAGAAAAAGCAAGACATTCAATTTTTAAACTACTCCTTCGATCTTTGTCCTTGACAGCTTTTGTAGACTCAAAAATATGTTATTAACTAAAAATGCTCCTTCAAAATTTTATTCATTTTGTTTTGATAGATTTTCCCTTCAATTTCCTTTTGTTTTGATAGATGTTTCTCAATAAGCCGAGGCAAATGAAACTAAACTAGACACTTCTTGTGGCTCCCGTCCAGAGGTCTCCAACAACAAACTAGATAGAAACTTGGAGGTGGTTGTCGCAGCATGTAAGGCTCCATGGGAGCAATTTGGGCATCATGCTCCACTCGCCACATGGCCTCCCAACACAACCACGGTCTCTTCATAACTACAGAAGGCAAAGTCGTAATCAGGATGATTGGATTCACGTTGGTATAGCTAGCTCCCCTGCCTCCCTTGAATCTGATTCTAGGTCAACTGCAAGAATCCTCTTCTCTATTCAATTCAAAACTAGTGTATTCATTTAGACAAAAATAAAAGCAAATAACTACAATCACGAGTTTCAATAATAGGGATTAATTATGTACTACTCTATACATGCATACATATTTTCATAATCAAAATTTAAATTTTAGAACTAACTAACTATAGTCAAATTAACTATTATAATTAAAATAATTACTAGCACAATATAATATAATTATCACCATACTTAATGATATAATATAGAAAGGAATATTAGTATCTTAAAATTAACACACGCCAAATTGTTTCCACCAAAACTAAATTGTTTCCATTGAAATTATATTGTTACAATCAAACACATCAAAAATGGATTGGTCCAGATGAAATTGTGAAATTTTGACAAGCACCCTTTGATCCATTGTGGTTTCTGCTAAAAAACCAAATTGTTTTGGTTGAAACAATAGTTAGATCGTTGCTTCTACCAGATGGCTCCATCTCCATTGCAATTATTACCCCCCTATATTCAGCAATATGTAACAACGTGTAAGAACCTCCACTTGGGGTACTGTCCACCCATGAGCAACCACGATTTTCATGGCCTTTTCATTTACTACCGCCACCTCTGTGATACTCAACCATGCAAGAGACAAACCCTCCACTTGCCTGGATGACTACCCCACTAATAGATGGCTCATACAATGCATAGTTGGTCAACTATGCGAAGCACTACCATCCTCGGCGAATGTGGGAGCCAGCCTCCATGATCTACCCTTCTATACATTCCCTCTTCCATCAACCTTGCAACACATTTAACCCTTCAACAAAACCAAAACTCTTTTCAAGTGCTTTCTCAATAAACAAGGATCCCCTCTCGAGGCACCATCTACTCATAAGTGGTCACCCATGAACAACCCCAAGAGTCTCCCTTTCAACAACCACAATCGCTGCCATGCAGGAGACATTCCTCTACCTGGTTGGATCATCACCCCACTAATAGAAGGCTCCCACCATGCATACTTGGTCAACTATGCCAAGGACCACCATCCAAAGCATGCATGGGAGCCAGCCCCTATGGTCTAACCTCTTCTATGCATACCCTTCTCCATCAAAGTTGCAACACATTTAACCTTTCACCATAACCAGAAATTTGTTCATGTGGTTTCTCTTTCTCATTTTAAACTGTCTTAACTCTCTCCCCAATCTTCTGGTGATTCAAGTCATTAACAACTCTACACATTATTTCCAAACGCCTCCATGGTCTGGCCTCTTCTATGCATACCCTTCTCCATCAACTTCGCAACACATTTAACACTTCACCATAATCAAAACTTTGTTCATGTGCTCTCTCTCTCTCTCTGTCTCTCTCTAAACTGCGTTAACTCTCACCCCAATCTTCTTATGACTCTAGTCATTAACAACTTATATACATTATTTTCAAACAATCAAAACTTCTAACTTGACCTCAAGCATGCACAATCTTCATGGAGTGCTGGGGTTGGTAAATTTCCCATGGACAAAGCATATCTTTTGCAGTGCAACAAAGCCTTAAGCCAGTTGCATTTCTCTACCACATAATTGAGATGAAATATTAGATACTAGGCATCACAAATTGAGCATCAAAAAGGTTCTTGTTTCTCCGCAAACATATCACTACTCATGAAAAGTCATTGAAGGCAGGCCCCCTAAATAAGTGAAAACCACTTTTGAGGTTACCTTTTGTGACATTGTCACTTTAACACCTTCAACTTGCATGAAATAACTGCACCCTGGTTGCTGATTGGTGCACTGACGGTGATGATGGCCACATTATCTCAATCAACTCTCTTCATTTATCTTCAAGGAGTGAAACTGCTAAGTTCTAATATGTTATTCATTTCATATCTTTTCATTTACCGCCATTCATCGATCTGAAGATTTACCACAAGTGTCTTTGAACATGACATACAATACAACTATTCTTGAAACCTTGTCGCATACAATACAACTATTCTTGAAACTACAATATGGAACTCTAATTTCAACTTAAGAAGAATTCTTGCCCAAACAAAACTCTTAAACTCTCCTAAAACTCATCAAACCTAGCTTCGGCCTTTACACTCTACAGTCCCCCTTTCCTCGTGCATAATCAATTTAATATATAAAACAATGATCACTTTAAAGTAATAAATAAAATTTAAGAATAAGCATTAAACATCTCTAAAAGATGAGTCAGGAAAACTAGGCAATGGACACTTATTAACTAAATGAAGAGACACATCTTAACATCCATTCATGGATAACACAAAATAACCGTGCAAGCATATTTAATGAAGGTCCAGAAGAAGTTGCCATCAACAGAATTTATACAAGTCAATCAAACCTTTTTTTTTTTTTTTCAACCAACAATTGTCAAAATATTTATACAAACATATGAGGGTAAAGACATCGTTGAGAGGTTCCACAATAATTATCAAGGATGCTCTCATGGTAGCATTACCAATACATTCCAAATATCCATTAAAATAATGGATTAAGTGATTATAATTCTGTTGAACTTACTTGGTTCCTGACAAAATGAAGCCTTTCAAAATTTAAAGTCAAACAACCAACATGATTAAGAAAAGATAAGCAAGATGATCCACCCATCAACAACAAATAGGAACCATCAAATTTTCATTAAAAAATTATAATAAAATAGTAGAAAAAATATTACTTTTTTGGAGTAAATACAACCTAACACATTAAGTCAAAAACTTGGTTGTGGTGTGGGGGATACTAACACACACACAAACCACATCTTGGATATTTTAGGACAACACAAGTACAACTGCTGATTGATAAAAACAATAAAACCACCAAACTAACTCAACAAGTAGCTCTAAAATATACCCCCTCTTGGAGATAAAAACATCAAAGCACATAGTAGGAAAAAACACGGTTCAAAGCATAGAACAGATGGTTGCGATCAAACATATCATACAAAATGTGTAATAATTTGAACCTATTAGAATGTTTAGAATCAAGGTATACTAGAAACTAACATCCTCTGAAGTGAACATGCATAATTTAGCAAATACAGATGATACCAAAATATAAAATCCAGAAAAACTAACCGAGAAATCATTTAGAAATCCTTAATTAATACAGTTATGGAGACCCACCATGTTGACAGTAGCAATAGCATCACTTGATTAGCACAATGACATTGCCAACGCAACTTTCAGCACTACAAAATTCCCGGTACCACATTCTACTTGCTTCTAACCAAACTAAGTTACCTGTCCACAGCAACAGCCAAAATCTTGAAATTTGATCACCTGACCGTAATGCAGCAAAGTTCACTGCAGCTTCAATGAGCAAACACTGTGTCATTTCGTCTAGGCGGTCTGTCAGGAATGGAACCAGGCTTGAATTTTGAAGCCTCATGCCTAGCCAATTCAGGAGGCACGGGACTGTTGCTCTGAATAAGCATCTGCTTGAGATCATAGAAGACATCAGTATCATGTAAAGTCAAGAACGTTGTTGCGACTCCTGTCTTTCCCGCACGACCTGTTCGCCCAATGCGATGGGTGTACATTTCAATATTCCCAGGCATATCGTAATTGATAACATGGGCCACATCAGGAATATCAATCCCACGTCCTGCTACGTCTGTTGCAACCAATACATTGTATCTCTTGGTCCTGAAACCTTCAAGACTAATTTCTCTCTGCTCTTGTGACTTGCCACCATGTAAAGTTGTCACTCTATATCCTGCCTTATCCAAAGCTTTGGCAAGAGTATCTGCAGACTTCTTAGTGTTTATGAACACAATAGCTGTCTTATCTCCAAGTTCATCCAGCAATTTCTGTAACCTACGCAATTTCTCCGATTCCTTCATCATGATCACATGCTGGGTGATCAAGTCCGTTGCCTTTCCTGCAGTACCAATTGTGACAACCACTGGATTTCTCAAGTACTTCCTAGCAAGTCGCTCCACGGCTGGAGGCATGGTAGCACTAAACATATAGGTTGTCCGGTAAATCTTCTTCTCATCAAGCTCTTCATCTTCATTCTCAGGTTTCATATTGCTCGAAGGCATTGCATCCAAGACACCCACAACTTGCGGCTCAAAACCCATATCTATCATACGATCAGCCTCATCAAGGACAACATAATTGCACTGATTCAAAACAGCATAACGCCTCTCTAAACAATCAATAAGACGTCCAGGAGTTGCAATCACTACCTCACACCCTTGCCTAATCTTAAACCCTTGCTCCTCAATTGACTGACCACCAACAATTGAAACCACTTTGATGCCCAAATAGTGGGCAAACTTGACTGTCTCATCCTCAATCTGCTGTGCAAGTTCTCGAGTGGGTGCCATCACTACGGCATAGGGCCCCTCCGCCTCATTCTCTTCGCTCATTGGAGGTAGCCTAGATATGTAAGTTAACATGGGAAGAACAAAAGCAGCAGTCTTACCCGAACCAGTCTCTGCAACACCAATCACATCCCGCTGCTGCAGACCAAGAGGAATTGCCGCCATCTGAATTGGAGAAGGCTTCTTATACCCTACCCTCTCCACGGCCTTCAACAGCTCAGGAGTCAACTTACTCTCCACCCAACTCCTCATAGGCCGAGGAATTTTCGATCCCTTGTAGGATATGTTGAAATCCTCTCTGAAAATTCTCCAATCCCTCTCAGTCATCTCTTCGAGCTTCTTCTCGGACCAGTGGCGATCGACCCTCATGTCAAAAGTGTCGTACAAATCAGCGGCCTGTTCCTTGCGTTTCTGGGCTGCAGCGTCTTCCGGCTTTTCCTCGACGCCCTCCTTCTTCCGAATCTCCTCTCTCAGCTCCTTCTCGTTCTTCGCGGCGAGCTTCTTTTGCTCCCGGCGATCCATGCCGGCGCGAAAGCCTCGACCAAAGAGTAGGCGAGCCTCATGGGGGTTTTGGTAAAGGGAATTCATGTCGCGGGAGGTGTCCTCAGTGTTCTCCCAATCAAAAGAGAAACGGAACTTCTCGCTTGGCTTGATGACACGTTTCTTGGGCTTTTTGGATCCCAGGTACTGCTCTTTGATGGATTCGAGCTCCTTATCTCGCTCTCGCTCCGCTAGCTTCTCCAACCGGGCTCGTTCCCTAGCCTTTTGTTCCTCCTCGCGCTCGCGGTTTCGTCGCTCCGATTCACGGTCTCTGTCGCGGTCCCTGTCTCGATCACGGTCACGGTCATAATCGCGGTCGCGGGAGGAGCGCTGGTGGTGGCGGCTGGTGGAATCGTGGGGTGAATCGGCGGAAGAGGGTTTTGAATCGATGGAAGGACGGTTTTGGAGGAGAAGCTGTTCGGCGCGTCGTTTCTGCTCGGCGATTTCTTCCTCGCGACGCTGTAGGGCTAACTGCTCCCTCTGAGCTTTGGTCAGGAATACCGGCTTACTGGCTGTACTTACAATGCCGGCGGCGCCGGCTCCGACGACGTCTCGGCTCATGCCGTGTTCTAAGGAAGAGAGACACAAATGGCTATGGCTCCATTGGGGATGAATTAAATAAAGCAGGAGAATGACCCGGCCGTCCCTTTACCATCTGCAACATTAACCCTGGTGGTGTAGTATTTTTTTTTGGAATTTAAGTAAATAAATTAAGATACTTAAAATAATTTTTAATAATTATATTTTCTTCACTTAACACTGGTTACTAAAAAAACGATATGTATGTGAAAAAAAAAAAAAAAAAAAGAAACAATGATATTAAAGGATCTACTTAACAAAAACAATATTAAAGGATCTTGTTTAGAAAAATATTTGTAATATTATATATTTATTTTAACAAGTACAATTCATTGGGAATATTAAAAAATAACGTTTACAGTAAATTATAATTAGAATAAATGTTAAAATTTTGATCAAATAATTATATATTTTCTACTTTTATTTTTTATGAGATTTAATAATATTAAATTTTTTTGCCTCATATGTTAAAAAGATAATTAAAAAATAAAGATATCATTCGAGTTGGGGTGTGATTCTAAAGCAATTTATCTAATAAAATGGGATTTTATAACTTTTAAATAATAATTAATTAAAATATAAAATATATAAAAAATGGGAAATCATATTATAAATAGAAGTAAGTTAGATAGGAATAGTAATATTGTAAAATAAAATGGACGGTTAGATGTATATAAAAACTATCTACGTGTTTGTGTTTTAAAATCAAATATTAATCATGACATTACCAAATTGATTTGCCAAAACGATCTATGTTTTAAAATTAAATGTTAATAAAGTATAAAAATGTATATATTTAAAAATTTAAGTTTTATGTACATTAAAATTGATTTTCTTAATTTAAATATTTATTTTTTAAAATTATTTTAAAGAAAATTAAAATTTAAATACCACTTTTTGTAAAACAAATAAAAAATCTTAGTTAATTTTGCCCAATAAGCATAAATAGAGTGTTTAACAAATGTATAAAATTTTATTATTTATTAAAAATATTGCTACATTTTTAAAATATTAATTTAAAAAATTTTATAAAAATATTTAAAAAATATAAAAAGAATGAGAGAATGTATTTTCATGTGAAATAACTGAAAAAATAATCTCTATTATGGAGAGAAAAATAAGTATTTTTTTGCCATTAAATTAATTTAAC
>JAVXUM010000023.1:23420215-23431875 GCA_035590655.1 Pouteria glomerata
TTCCTCTATTAAAACACATCAAGCCATGTCTTCGTTTATTATTTTTATCTACATTAATTTTTGTCCACTCTTCCCAATTAGCGCATCTACTAGTCTCTGTTGTATTTGGACAAACCATTTTAACTAATTTTCCCTTGGTTTATCTTAAATTAGTTATACCTCTACCACCTTGAAAATCCTTTCATTCCTAATATTATGTTTCTCATTCTACCACAAATGATCAGCTACATTCATTATAAGCCTGGACTCTTCAAGAAAAGCATTAGAAATAGCATAATTTAGGCATACATGAGAAATGTCTTCATTTACAGCAGGATGAACCTTATTTTTCCCTTAAATACCAAGAGGTCATAAAGAGAAATAGCGCAACTACGTGAACATCTAAGTGGTAGAACAATGGTAACAAGTTCTTACCAATGACCAAACAAACATTGCCATCTCAAATGCATTCTGCATATCAAATGCCAAAAATAGCAGAAGTCAGCTAATCATATAAAAGATTTTCTTCCTTTTCATCTCTAAGCTAGCATTTCAACATTTTCTTCCTTTTCATCTCTAAGCTAGCATTTCAACATTATAATTAAAGTAAACATGTTGATGTATTTGCTTGCCTCACCTGGAATGATATAAATTGTATTAGCCGAAGTACAAGCCTTGGCCTTCCAAACCAGAATAACTCATCCCTTGGGTTGAAATTATGAACAGGTGCATCTGTTTCAACAGCAAGCTTGACCACTACGGCATGCAGTTTAGTACTGATCACCAGGCTCACCTTTTCCGATTCAGTTTTTGTAGGTTTCAAGAAAAGAAAATAAATTAAGCAAATTAAGCAAAACAAAGGAAGTGTAACTCTGGGAGATCAAAAGGACAGAAGCAAGAAAATTAAGCAGCATGGACTTACAACAGCTGGAAGAAATGAAAGCCAAATATAAAGATTGGTTCCTGAACAATGACAAGTAATTAAAGCCAAATTATTAGCTTCAGTAATGGGAATGCACAAGAAGTTTAAAAGAGAATAAAACTCCGCACAACATGTGCTAAGGTCATGTTTGGACATCCCATGAGAACTGAATGCTTCATATGAAATTTGCACAGAAACCCATCACATTGAAGGCAGCAATTACTTGGAAAAAGCCAGCATCAGAATCTCATTTGAAGCACTGATCTTCCATTGAAAGCCTAAACCTAATGACATACCTCTAATTAAATCAATGTCTCCTATTCATTAAATGACTGAAATTTGATGATGGATTTTGATTTTCGGTATGATATGGAAAAGAAAACGTAGCAAACCATCTTCCATGGAAGTCCAATTGCACCCTAGATAACTTCAAATTGATTCCCATGCACTGTTATCAAAGTGGTTCTAGATTCCCATCAGCATGATAGTTCAAGCACTGGGATCTGAAACTTAGATGGTGGCTGCTTCTAGCAGCAGTGTTCAAAATCTATTGTGGCTAGACCTATGATGTCAGCATTCCAGTGCCAACTATATGTGTGCTCGAAACCATGTTCAAGCTCTTCAGTCATTAGTTTCCCTTGAAGAAAGCTCAGGTGCATGGAAATTACCATGAAAGCCTAGGAAAATGCATAATATGGCAAAAATCCAGAGAGGCACACTGCAAAAGAAGTGCAAGAGTTGTCATATGATCTGCTGAGAAAGTAGTAACCATGTTCATAATTTTACGATATCCAAACCTAACGAGGAAAAAAAAAAAAAAAAACATACAAACTATCAAGAAAAACTTTAGCTTCTAGGCACCATATTAAAAATAATGAAAACAGAAATGCCATAAATTTCTATAACTTCTTGTTCTTGTTCTTTTTTCTTTCCTTTTTTTATTTTTTATTTTTTTTTTAAGTTAACCTTCATCATTAAAGGGACAAAAAAGGAAAACTCATTTATTTAGTTTCCTACAAGGAAAGCATACGTTCAACAGGAAGGCATTGCAAAGAAATCCAACAAACATTTATCAATGGTATGCAATTATTATCAAAACAGATGAGAAATAAAAAACCAGGTGGTGAGATGCAGAAGTGTGAAAGCAAATGTTTTTCTGAAGATAAGTCCATTAAAGAAGAATAATAGGATCATTAAGAAAGGCTTAGATACAAAATTGGAATAATATGGTATTTCTTATGGGTGCATTCTTAGGCAGTTACAATAAAGTTGGCATAAATGCCAACATAGACACAGGGAAATACGTAGTAATCAAAGGTCCCTAAGTAGCTTCAGGACTAAATTTAGATAGTGGAATTTCAATCAAACCAAATACAATTGGACAGAAAGTTGAAATTGGTGATCAACAGGTTACCGATTTTGACCATTTGCTGAAGGCTTTCGGATTCATAAAGTGAGAGAACTTGAAGATTATATTTCTCATAGAATTGCATGGGATGAATGCAGTTGAAGAATAAAAGTAAACTAGTTTTCATTAAACACATACCCATAAGATTAAGAAAGGTCCAACTGATACAAAAACAGCATGCATAAAAATGCTGGGTAGTTGAGGAACAGCCAGCAGTACAAGAGATAATAAGAAATGAGTATTAAGGAGAAATAAGATGACCCACGAATAGCATATGCTCGAAAATTGGAGGAGATGGTTTGGGAACATATAGACACTACTAGTAACTGCAATGGCAAGATATGACATGATTGTGCTGGAGTAGCCATAAAGAATAAGATTACAAGAAGGTTTGTCAGTTAAAATAGTGAAAAGTGATATATTGACTTGTAATTTACTGACAGTAAAGTTAATCACTTACAAATTAAGTGGAATGGCAGTTAGAAGGAAGCTGTTGGCTTGTAACTTTCACTCATGGTACAGCTATAAATAAAGTGAAAAGGTAAATGGAATTTATCTGACCAATAATGCCCTCCAAATTGGCAAAAAAAATGATAATTTCGGTCATAAAATGTTAAAAACTCTGCATAAATTTGATTAGAATTTGGTGTTTCACAGTTATAACAATTCTTTTTGTTTATTTTTTAATGTATATCTTTTAGTTTTGTACTTATGTGCAAGTTTTTCTAATTCAGAGGTCATACAAAAGCACATTGTAATTCTCCTTTATGATCAGATGAAGAATACAGTAAATAAAGACAGAGGGACAATCAAAACTTGGTAAATCCTAGATAACAAGAATAGTAAGTTAAAAATATTTTGAAACCTGCTTTTAGTATATTCTAGGGAGTTTACGTGTCTCTATGTCCTGACAGTACAATTGATGTAGGATTGTATTGTTAAAAGAAGAAGAAGAAGAGCAGCCGTAGAGGAAGATGCAATCAAAATAATATTCATTCAATAATCATCCTGTTAACCCTAATTAGGGTTTAAATAATAAACTTCTAAAATCTATGTGCCAAAACACCAAGGGCCTCTAATAAAAAAAACTCAATACTAATAAGGCTCAAAACAGATGGGTCCAAATAACCTTAAAAAAATAAACTCAATATTAATAAAGCGCAAAACAAATAGGTCTAGATAATAAATAAAAAAATAATAAATAGAAACATATCTACAGATTGATGTCCTCATCAATCATCCAAAACTGGTTATGCAACTGCCAACGGGTGTTGCTAAATGTTGATCACATTCTCTGTTTAGCTTTTCAACTATGTTTCATAAAAGAGAATTCCAATTAAAACTTTGTCTAAGGACATGTTTGGTACGGGTGAAAAAATTGAGGGTAAAAGAAGTTTTAATTATTTTTACCCTCCATTATTTTACCCATAATTTTTTCACCCATACCAAACATGTCCTTAGAAGAAGTTTTAATTGGAATTCTCTTTTGGTCCATCATCTAATGATCACATCTAAGGTTGACAGTCATCTAAACTGATATAACGGAGGGTAAAAATCACCCCAGTAAAATTTACCCTCCAATATCCACAAAACAAACATCTCCTAATATGACCAAAAGAACGAGGTACTGACTTATATCCTACTCTTATCACCTTAAATGCAATAAAACACAACCTAATCAATTCAGTGAAATTTTCAAATAGACTACAAGTTAAGAGGGAATTACCACCAGCACAAGGCCAACATCTTCCACTTTGTATGCTATAAGATTATGGATTCAATAGTCCCCATAGAAAACGAGATTAACTACAATCTAGAAGTCATTGAACGAGCCTCACAATTCTTATAAAAAGGGATAATTATTGTCAAGAAACTCAACAATATATAAGAAGAGGAGCCTCAATCTTAAAATTTAGGTGTTAAGATGAGGAAAGTTCATATCTTATATGAGAGAAATAACTTTATTCATGGGACGATGTGAGACAACTTCTAATAATTATATTCTATCTTTCAATTGAAAGTAATCATATACCTTATCAATTGCAATATTTACACGTGTAGAATACAAGTCAACCTTAGATGTGATCATAAAAGAAAGAAGATATCCAGATGTGCCACAAAGTTTGCACTAGTACCTGATGCCAACAATATCACGAAATTCTTCCACCATGCTTCGAATCATATAATTATGAAAATCATATGACAATGGTAGTTGATGAGCCTACCAAACGAAAAAAAAAAAAAAAGACCTTAGAAGAAAAAATTTTCAAAAATTCTATTTTTTTGGCAAGTATGTTCCAAATATTATTAGCAATATTAGCTTTCATCTCACGAGCTCAGCTCGCATAAAAGATAATATAATTAAATCAACAAAAAGAAACTTTAATTGTTCTCATTCCTCCACAACAATTGACTGAATGAAATTAGAAGCAAATTTCATCTTATTGCGAATGTGAATTTTTAGTAGGATATATAATCCATGATAAAATGGTCAAAAAGCCACTCATCCTCCTTCCAGAAAAATAGCAAATTTCCTTTTGAATTACTCACCCAACCGGGTATAATAACATACACAAGTCATTTCACAGCCTCCTTCGCCCACTCCCTCCTCCAACTGATCATACGATTGGACAAGGAATCATACTCTTAATTTATGTGGAATTATGGTGACCTGTGATTCTTTGAATATAATGAAAACTTCTACATAACAGTTTGAATTTGATTAATGCACTCAGTTTGTTCACAACGAAAGATATAGATAGGAAAATTTCCATATGATCATTATGTGAATAAATACTTACAGTAATAAAGCCCAAGCGTAAAGCCAAGTAGTCGGCTCGGTTTACAGAACTCAAAAACTGGTGGCTGAAACAAAGCTGTACACTGAAATAGATTGAGTTTGAACCCCGTACTAACTCAAGAAAACGCCAAATCATAAAAAGCAACTAAGACAACCAGAAAGAAAATGCCAAAAGATAATACATTTAGTGGGAAAGCGACCTGCAATAAATATAGTTAGCACGGCACAGAGCGGTTATACAGAATCAAGAATATGTCATAAGGGTTTATTGCACTGGCCAGAGCATGAGGAACCATGTTCAGCTAAGACCTTAGCTAAGCCTTCCTTGAGTTGCACTTCACATTTATTCTCAAATTTTTTGGATATTTTAAAGTAAAAAAAAAAAAGAAGTTCATGTGACCCAGTATTTAGATTTAAAAAAATAAAAAATTGAAGTAACATTTTAGTAATGAACATTACCAGCCAAACAAGAACTCTATGCCGGCTCCATGGATGAGATGTGCGGTGAGAGACAAAAGTAGACACTCGCATCGTACCACGTGAGGCAGCTTGTGGGGAACCTAGATTGATATTTCAACATAGCATGGAATATAATTTATAATTCAAGAGTATCCCTAAATTAACTCTTGAAAAGATGATTGAGTGGTAACTCAGACGAATAAGATCATCCCCTAGAAAGTTAAGTTTTTGCACCTCGTACTTCCTGTAGAGCCATTGACTTTGCTTGGTTTTCCCAGGTTCTCCAGCTATAGATCTGCACAAACAAGGATAAAAATCTTAAACTTTTGCTTGGCAAGATAAGTTCCAAAGAAACAGAAACATGGTATTTTAGACAGAGGCACCAACCTTGGTTGAGGCAAGGGCAATGGCAATAAAGCTATAAGATATATGGGTAATGCCAAGAACAAACAAGAAGCGGTGAAGCTGCTCGAGACTTTCATATGAAGCTAATGATTCACTGCCCTGGACAGATGAAAGGATATTGAAGCTGCTAATATGAATCCATTAATGTGTAATAAACTCTTTATCCCAACCAATGAAATTTGTCTTCATTTGTTTGGAAGTTATTAAACCTTTCACAACCATCAAGTTGGGATTAATAGGTTAAACAAAGAAATTTCCATTTGTTGCAATAAATGCATTCCTTTCATATGAAATGAAAGAAGTGATCCCACGACTAAATAATGTGAGAGATCATTTCTTGGGAAACTATATTTGAGTGGGGATCATAATTGATTTTGATATTTCCGTCACATCAACATCTAAAAATTGTTTCCAAACTCCAAAGCTCAAACAGCTTTTGTCTAGTGAACATTGTTGTTCATAACCATTGCTTCTTGTCACTAATTCTTTTAATCACAAGCTAAAGTTGAATTTATCCCTCATGCTTCTCAAAAGCAGTTAGGACAAAGCTTGTCCAACTGATTCTTTTTAACTCCAAACATTTTCTATCAATTTAATATCTTAACATTATGATCAATATGAAAATAGTTGAGAGAAAGCACTTATACTGGAGGCATTTCATCTCACCTGTCTTCAATATATTCAAAACTGTATTGCAACAATAAAATCTGAATGTAGAACATGTGTCCCATATGCGTACATTAACAATCGGATGCCTCGTGGAGCTAATCTGCAGAGGAGCTAGAAGGCACACTTCCACTAATAGGTCTAGCTAGCTAGAACAATGTAGTCCATCATTTACAAAGGGATAATTTGTTAGTCCCAAAAAGTGAATTGACCATTTAGAATTGACTTATTTCATATAACTCACCAAAAAAATGGCCCATTTCATATAAGAAAATTTAACGCATTTGGCTGTGAAAATGAAATAACTCAAAAATGTATAAATTTACTTCATGAAAATTTAAATTTGTTGATTGATTTTGAAACATATAATTATCTGATAATGTAAATTCAAAACCTACTCCATTGAACATCCATGAAAATTCTGAGTTAACTCATTCACATCATCACATATTCTGAATTATCAAATTCAAAACCTACTCCATTGAACATCCATGAAAATTCTGAGTTAACTCATTCACAATATCACAGATTCTGAACTATCAAATTCGAAATGGTTTAGTTCAATTTGTGCAACCAAAACAGGTACAGTAACAATTTAGGTTTACAGGCAATTGGCTTCAGAGTAAATAAATTGCATTTCCATTGCCTTCAATGACAAAAATGATCCAGGAAACTGAAAAATGAGGGTATTAAAAATGAAGAGACAGGTAAACTACCTCGGGACAAAACTTTCTGTGAAAGTTGTCCAGCTCCTTCGTGAAAACTGAAGCATTCAGACGACTAAAAATTGAAATTGCAACATGATTAGTAAACTCCGAATCCCTTCTGCCAGTTTCTGGCAAACATGGATAGAACGTGCTGTTTCTCAAGACGGATGATTTTACGCAAATCTGGGCCATATAAATGATCCAATGACCCATCAGCAATGACAGGAGTCCAAAAAGCATCAGCTCTTTCCTCCCTCGGTAGGCAAACAAACAACAGGACCAAAATCAGAATGAGGAATCAATATGTGCATATAAATGGAAATAAACCCATAACTAGAAACCCAATGCCACACCTTCCTTTATCTTTTCAAAAGCAGAACGAAGAGCTTTCCTTCTAGTCCTATCCAACCACTATTACAATTTACACAGGGAGAGAGAGAGAGAGCAAAGTAACACAATGGAATTAAAGACAAAAGATTCAAATAACATAAACATACGAAATGACTGCCTGTGAATAGATGTTTTGTCTGTAAATTTGAAGGGGCAGAGAGAAGAAGAGAGAGAACGCAACACGGTTTTACTTTTACCTTTCCGGACATTTTCAGCAAGTGATGAAAGAAGCAGCCAAAAGTAACCAGGACCGCAACGACTGTTGCAAGGGCCCAAGTAGGGGTTTCTTCCAACGATCGCCCTCTTCTTCCTTCTCCTTCCACCATCTCGATTCAAATTCCCAAATGACCTTTGTTTCAACCGATTCAACTTTGAAATCTAATCAAACAAATGCAAGGACCAAAACCCAAATTGCCCAGGTGAATATCCTCCTTCCCCTCTTTAAGGTTGCGGCAACGGCACTTTCTGTTGCACACTCCCGGCATTGTCGCTATTACCCATCAGACCAGGCATCAGCATTGGACATGCATGGACCGAGACCAGACATGCACGGGCAGTTCCCAGAACAGCTTGTCAATTTGCCCTCAAATAAACCTTCCGCGAAATTTTCAAGAGAACGTTTAGTGCAGCGAAAAACGACAAGAAATGTGATTCGAGTGATTTTTAAGCGTTTAACATAAAGCCATATTTTTTAAAGATGAATAGTAAAATTTTTTACGTTAACTTTTTTAATTTTTAAATTTGTCGAAATAGTTTGACAGTCCGCCAAAATATTTTTAATACAGAAATTATATTTTTTAGAGATAAATAGTGAAATATTTTTAAATTTGTCAGAATGGTTCAAGAATAGGTTATTCCAAACATAAACTCATTGGAACGGTTTTGAAATCTCATCAAAAATTATTGATAATGAATCTTGTTTGATAGTTTGGATGACTGTCGCTACATTAAAAATAATTACAGTCATTTTATTAATTAAACTCAAGTTATGTAATTTTTTAAAAAGATATTAAATTTTTTTTTTAAGTTAGAATAAGTGTAAATGTGTAAAAAGATAATAAAAAATTTCAGAATTTTTCAGAGTTTTTTTTACACTTTTCAGCCTACCAAACATCCCTAAAAATATTTACGAACTTATTATAGTATCGCTATTTATAGTCTTTTTTTTCTTATATTTTAGTTAAATTTTTTTCATTTAAAGACAAAAATGTCATAATGGGCACGTTTGGAGCTCAACAAAATTAAAAAAAAAAAATACAAAACTCTACAATTCTCTACAAAACTCTATAAATTTCTACAAACACAAAACCTGATATTATAAAATTTAAATTTTTTACTCACTGCACAAAGCCTAATACTGTAAAATTTAAATTTTTTTCTCATTATACAAAGCCCCGAGACATTAACTTTTTATTTTATACAACTCCAAACAATCTCAATATAAAGTGACATCTTTACCCTCTATATTTACTACACATAACCCACACTTTAAAAAACTTACGCAAATAACGTAGACAATCACTTATTAAAAAATTCAAACTTCGACAATTACTTGTTGAAATAAATTTTCGATAGATAAACAAAACATTTCACCAACTAATTATTCAACAAATTAAAAACTTTCAACATGCATTTACTGAAAAAATCAAACAATTTCAATAATCAATTTTTGAAAAAATTTAACAATTAACCACATAAATTTTCGATACTTTCACATCAAATAAACAAAATATTCTAATAATTGGTTATTTAAAAAAATTAAAATATTTTAGCAGGTTCTTGTCGTTTTAATCAATGAATATTTTTAAAACATTAGGTGCAATTTGTCGGTTGCATAGTAAAATTATTGGGTTAGTTGGAGAAAATATATGATATATAAATTAACTCGGATGCGTGGAGAAAAAATAAAACTATAAATAGTAGCACTCATTCATAAGTATAAAAGTTCTTTAATTTAATTTATTTTATTAAAAGTTAACCAAAGATATGAATTTCTACTCCAAAATCAAACAAACATAGCATTAAAGTGGCTTAAGCAGACTTTTTGATTTTTTGGATACCTTGAGGTATCTGATTCAGTTTACGCATATCTTTATTAATTCTAGTGCCCTAAAATTAACGATTGGATAAATTTTCAATGAACTTTAATAAATTCAAACTAATAACCACTGAATTACCAATTGAGCTACCCTCAAATTGCCTAAACAGACTTCACCTTCGCATTAATTGGCCCCTAATTGGGCGGAGGATCGAGTTCAGGTCCCTCGACACCTCAAATTAAATGTGATTTGCCTAATTGTGAAACTCAATTTTTTTGAAGTACAAATTAAATTGAGAAATGTTATTTTAATAAAATTTTTAGAAAAGACTAATAATAATAATAGAAGATTTTTATGTGTCAGAGAAAATAGAAAAAAAGCTTTTGAACATCAAGTTTATATTTCTAAAAAAGAACCTAATAGTTTGTGTATTATTTGAACTCTAAATTTCCTAGTAGATAGTGTGTTTAATGCTATTAGTACTTTGAATAAAATGAAAAATAAAATAAATAGTGTCGATCTAATAGCAAACGCAAAAACTTTACTGGAACTAATAGTCAATAAAGACTATAGAGGTGAAACATCTAATCTTCAAACTAATGATGATGATAAAATTTTTATCTCATACAAATGAGGAAAAAGAGGATTTGATGAGATCTTAGTAATGAAAAACATTACCTAGGAGAAATACTATAAAAATTTATAATCTAATAAAGAAATATTAAAATATTAAAGATCTAGGTATAAAGAAGAAAATGATGTAAAAAAAAAAAAGAGATAAATTATTTACTCAGATGCAAAATCTTTATAATCAATATGAGAATTTATTCAAGAAATACGAATATGATTTTGAAAAACTCAGATAAAGAATATTACGCAACCAACATAGTAAATGATGATGAAGATTTTGAAAGGAAAATAACAGTTGATTTAGAATTAGATGAAGAACCAACAAAGAAACTAGACAAAACTTTAAACCTAGACAAAAATTTAGGAAAGAGAAAATAAGAGTATCAGATCACTTACATAAATATCCAAAAATTAAACCAATTACCGGAAAAGAACTTCTTTTTAAGATATTTATGTAAGAGAAGAATGTGAATTTAACTTTAATGAGGTTTATGTTAAATAAAAATATAAACCTAGTCCTTCTAAAAGATAAGATTTAAATAATTTAATGTTGCTTCAAATAGGATATATCTAAACCTAAATGATATACATTCCAAAGATTATAAAAGTACCATTGAAGAATAGGCACAAGTCATGTCTATTATCATAACCCATTACAAAAACGTATTGGATAAAAAAAAAAATCCTAGGCTACATAGTAGAAACGTTATAAGAAAATATTTTAAGCTGTCTAAAAGTCTAGGAATAATTAGAAGATGGAACATAGGAAAAAACTTTTGTTTTACTGAAAGAATATCAAGGTAATGATTTTGTAAAAATTCTCTCAAATTTCTCTACATTTATCAAAAGAGATATTTGTAAAATAACATCTTCAAATGAATACCAAAAAAAGGTGAAATATATTTTACCAAAATAAAACTTTACGATATTTATAAATACACAAATTTTGCAAAATTGTATCAAAAATACTTCTGCATGTTAAAGCAAAAAAGTATGACTCATTGGAAAGAACAATTTTTTTACAAACTCCTAAACTCATGGGATGAAATATGTGAAAAATAATATCCTAAACACCAACAAAAATTGGTAATTTTGATTCTTTAGGATTATGGATAAGTATTGGTTATAAAATAATGACCAAGCATTTTATTGAAAGAAAAGTCCAAAAACATGTAAAAAATTAATTGGCAAAATCAAATGAAAGAAAAGCTTGTTGTGAAAAAATCTTAAAAAAAATTATGACGTTAGGTGCTCT
>JAVXUM010000023.1:23454063-23465268 GCA_035590655.1 Pouteria glomerata
GTGTGTTTTGGAAACTTCACTGGATTCACAATTCTTTATCAATTGAAAACTTGATCAATTAGGAAACTCTTTCAAATTTGAATTCTTTTTAGCAATTCCTTTTTAACTTAAGATTGCATATGAAGTTGCCATTAAAATAAGTTTTACAGCTTAAAACAATGTAAATAGGGGAAGTAAAATGTTTGCTTCAATGTTTAACCGATCAAAAGTTTGGTTGTTAGTGTCTCAGTGACTATTCTGGGACAAGATTAAGTCAATTAAAGTTGACATGTAACTCAATGCTCACTGAACTTGCAACTCCAGCAGGCTATCATCGGTGGGGATTATGCAATTTTGATGCTTTGTCATTCAAGCTGTATGGAGTGCCTGTGCAGCTAATGTTGAAGAGGACAACGATCTCATCCACATTTCTATCAGGTGATGTTGGAATATGTACCAAGGACTCCCCAGAAAAATGTGAAGCATGCAATGTCACATTTCTAGAGTAGATTATTTTGTTTATGGGTTTGATTGATTACCATCAATGCAGACCAGATTGCTAGTACTATCTTCTGTAAAATGTCATAGATTATAGCCTTTTTCTTCAGCCAAAGAAGTAGAAAACACATCGTTGGTTTCCAAAAATTTTGGATTACGATTATTGGAGTTTAAAATTCTTAGTGTCCCTTCCCTCCTTCTTTATGTGGAATTTCTTTTTCTGGTACTTTTTACCACTTGAACTAGCCTCCCTCATCTTTTGCTCTCCCACTTTGTTTTCTGACATCTGGTGAAAGGGATTGATGAGCGGAATTGGTGCAGTTGGGCAAAACATTCACTTACATTAACCTTAGCTAGAATCTCACTTAATTTGTACCACACCTACCAGCCCTTTTAACACATGTAGCAGAAAGTCATTGACATGTGCAACAATGGTATAACTTGTTACTGTTCGACAAGGAGATTCGTTCTACAAATTGTACTACACTTATTGCTCCTGGGAATTTCAAACACTTACTGGGTTTTAGTTGTCTTCCCCCTTTCGAAAGGTACAATGACCCTTCATGAAACTCTTAATTAGTGAAAAATTAGAAAAAAACAAACTGGTGAGGTTTTATAGTGGGTGAGTTTGAGTTAATCTACCGGTCCTGGTGCCCTAGCATCAGGATCCTTCACCCACAAATAGAAAAAAAAACAAAATTTACGAGGTTTTACAGTGGGTGAGTTTGAATAAACAATGTAACGTGAGAACTTCACAAGGTTTATAGGATATCAATGGGGGGAAACTTAAATGAACAACTTGGACTTTCCATGTAATAATAGTAAACGAGAATTGTGTAAAATTATCTCATAAAGAAGGAACTACTACTTCTACCATTGAAACTGAAAGTCATCCCCTGAAAATTGCTAGCCTAACCTAACCTATCAAAGTCCTCATGGGATCTCTGCCTCTGAAGCTTCTGTTCTTCCCTGAAAGACTTGATGAATCGCTCCTACTTTCTCATTTAGCATTTCCCCTAATTGTCTCTCTCACACGCTCATCATAATTCTCTGAATTGGGTTCATTTTGATTGTCATCGTGGTTGTCATCACCATAATCAAACACGTGATGAGTTGCTATCCTTATTTGAAGCTGCCGGCGTTGGCTGCGATGGTAACTGCATGGACACTCGTATAGACTTGTTACTGGGGAATAAGGAGTCTTCGATGAGAAACTTTGTCGTTTATGAGAATACAGACTCTTTGAGCTCAGAAAAGTGGCAATGCAGTGACAGGTTCTGGTGATTGCTTTGTGCAACTTGGAAAAGCTTTTGGACAATTTGTTAGGACCTCGATGACCACTCTTCTTCTCTGGAAGACTAAGGCAAGACATTCTTGTGTATTTATTCATGTATTATATCTTGGGGAAGACAGAGAGGAGAGTCACGATCTATGTGGTTATATATATTATCATATAGAGGTATAGGTTTCACCTTCAAAAGGAAACTGGAAGGTTCTCTGATATCTCTTGCATGCAGAGGTAAAGTGATTTATAGATTTGAATTTATTTATTTATTTTTTTACTCTCTTGATGATTGTGTTGAGAATATTAAACCATTCTTCAAAGGGTAGGGCCAATCTTCAATGTTGGAAAGAAAATATATTTTCCTTCATTGGAGTATTTCTTTCTATGGAAGAATATTAGTTTCTGAAGTTAATTAAATGTCCTCTCTTAAGACTTTTTTATATATACGAGTCCATGTTTGGAGAGTTTGTAATATTGGAAATTTAATTAAAAGTATTTGTGTGTATGTATATATGAATATATATCTCGCTTAGTGAATGCAATGCAAGGCTGCTTTATTATTAGTTTAGAGGGGAAAGGGAAGGGATTATATATTATAGGACATTGATCGTCTTTTTTGGATCACTCTCTCCATTGCACCTTTATTTATTTGTTTTTGAGACAGTTTGGAGGTACAACTTTTAGTAATTTTTTTTTTTCTGAATTTTTATCAATTTTTTGCTCAATTATAGTGACTTCTTAATTCAAAAGTTATTAAAGTTGTTAAAATTAGTTAAAATTTGCTAAAAGTTGTTAAAAATTATTAAAAGTTATTAAAATTTTTATTAAAAACTCAAAAATTGAAAAAAATTGGTAAAAATTATTACTTATTTTATAAAACATAAGAAAAATCGTAACTAGTAATTTTTGACAAAAAAATGTTTAAAATTGCCAAAATTTTGACTTTCAGATGCTACCTTGTTATTGATATTCTCTCTATCTTTTTGGAGTCGGTGCGGTTTCATTTCTAGCCTATCAATTTTCTCTTATCATTATTTAGTTAATAAATAAGGATGAGAACTAAAAAGGGTTATTTGACAACTTTAGATAGTACAATTACGTAAATGTCCAAGCTTCTTAGTTTGAAATTTATCAGCATGCGTTCATCTAGAAATGCTCTAATTATTTATTTATTTTTTACCTTGTGAATACACAAATTGAGACTGTCAGCTAATATTATATTCAAAACTTTTATAATTATTTTAGATTGGGTGCGCGACCCGCGACCGTGCCAAATTGGATTTTGATTTAGATTTTTAAATCATTGATTTAATTTATACGGTTAGAAAAAAACGATTGGTTCAGCTTAAGTTGCCATTTGAGATGCGGGTAAATCAAATTAAACTAAAAGTATTAATAAAATGTATACTATTATTTATAAATTGTAATATGTTAAATATATAAGGTGGCATTTGGTTTGATTTTTTATTTTCTATTTTATGCGTTTTATATTTTAAAGATCTTAAAATAAGAAAACAAAAAATGTCTTTTTTTCTTACTTTGAGTTAAAAATATTTAAAACGATTTTTTGTTATTTTTTATTTTATGTGTTAATTTATTTTTTATTTTCTAAAACAAAATTTAAAATACAAATAATCAAATGTGTTGTGAGCTCTTTATATTATTTTTAAAAATACAAAATGGAAAATAAGTTCAAGACAGAAAATAAAAAATAAAAACAAAAAAAAAATAAAAAAATAAACTAAACGAGGCTTTTTTTGGTTGTTTTGCCCCCTTTTAGAAGTAAAAACTATAACTGGGGGATCCATTCCAATGATAGAATTGGATTATGGAACATTTGTTTCCACGCAACTCACTCCTGCAAAGAAAATTCTACGATTTCAACAAGAAAACGGATGTCATGGAAGCAATGCAAGAACTTCTTTGAAGCTTTTTCAAGCACAAACCACTTTTCTTGGGTTCATCCAGTTTCGGAGATATTGCAGTAGTTGAGGCTTATTGCAGGATCATTCCAACTGCCTATTGGTTATAACTTTGTTTAAATGGTCAAAATTTATTAAAATTTATAAAAAATTTATAATTCTTTTTCAATTTCTTTCAATTAAATTTCGTCACGTATTATCTTTTATACTAACTTTTTCAACGTTTTTTTCAAACACCATCTACATAAAGCATTAACGGACAGACTTATTAATGTTTATTTCAAACCTACAAGGTTTACGTTTGTTTTTTTTTATTGTCTTTAAATGATTTTATATATACAAAAGAAATAACACGTAGATGCGACGCACGTGCAATCCACCTAGTCTGTATCTACACATTTTCCGTAGTGCTGCTGTGAGAAAAAAATGAAAAGCCAGCCAAACACAAATTGCTTGATGACAGTATAAATTCTTTAACGAGGCTGAGGAAAAAGGAAGGGAGGGAGGGAGGGAGGGTCAGTGAAGCCTTAAAACTATGCTGGAAATATATCTGCACTCCACCTTGCGACTGCCTCTTCAGCAAGATGTTCGGCAGCTAATTAAGCATCAGATGCCTCGCACAATCCACCGCCTCTTGTTTGACATTACCTGCAGATATCACATAAAATCCAATCTGTTCACGCTGCATTACAGTGTCAAATGAAAAATATTTAGGCACTACAACAATTAACAACTTTAGTGATCAAAAATTTGGTCAGGAAAGATTACTTTTTGATCGCTAAAATTTTTGTCGGATCAAATATAACTTGGTCGCTAGTTGGTCGGCAAAGACTAGTCGCAGAAGATATTGGTGATCAAAAGTATATTTAGTCGGTAAAAATATGACTTTTGCTGACCAAACATTATTTGTTAAAAGGTAAGTTTTTAACGACCAATTGGTCGACAAAAGGGGTAATTTTTTTTTAAAAAATAAAAATTTGAATTAATTTTTAAAAAAATAAAAATTCACATGTGGTACCACGTGATGTCATATCATCATGCCACTTGTTAACCAATGGTTGTACCACATGTCAACTTATGATTGTTCCACGTGTCACCCTATTATTGCACCACATGGCAACTTTATATTTTTGAAAATTTTTCGTTATTATTGAGAATCGAACCCATGTCATCCTTTAGAAATTGGTGTGTTTACTATTTGTGTATATATTAATATATATGAATAAATTTTTATTTAATTATTTTAACTTTTTTTGTAATAATTTTTTGTGATTTTTGCCGACCAATTGGTAGCTAAAAATCACACTTTTGCCGACCAATTCGTCGGGAAAAGTCATAAAAATTTTATTATTTTTATTTAATTATTTTAAGTTTTTTGTAATAATTTTTACTAACTTTTGCCTACTAATTGGTGCAAAAGTGTTACTTTTAGCTACCAATTGGTTGGCAAAAATCATAAAAAATTTATTATTTTTAAGCTAAAATAATTAAATAAAAATAATAAATTTTTTATAACTTTTGCCGACCAATTGGTCAGGAAAAGTTATTCTTTAGTGACCAAATTTAATTTGGCCGACAGAAATTGATTATTAATGACCAATGGTAATTTAGTTGGGAAAAATCACATTTTAATGATCAAATTTATAATTGGTCGGAAAAAGTAGTCGTAAAAAATGTGAATTATTGTAGTGAGGAAAAAAAAAAAAGAAATCAAGTTAACGAGAGCAAATAATTCGACCTTTATATATATATTTATATATAAATATATGTGTGTATATTTCATTTTTAACATGTAGATATTGTATGCAAGTTTTAAACAAGTTTAGGAAACGTTTTGTGATTTCCGAATGGCTGAAACTCTGCATTCAGCAAAGCCATTCCATATGTGCCATATGTACCTTTTCTAGCATACTGATACTATTAGAAGACTTGTATATAAGCATGAGGAAGCTTAAAAGGCAATATCTGGAAAAATACCTCTTTGATGAACGAAACTTTGAACCAGATCATTTCAGACTCTGTGTGCTGAAGGTTAGAATCAACCAAGTGTGGGCTAGGCTACACCAATTGAGTCTTAACCATCCCTAGTGTACATGTCTCTCCTCTCTCAAGACTGATTGAGACTTACCCTCCCATAGTGTATATATCTCACCACTCTCAAAACGGTGATCCCCACAGTATCTGAATAACAGAATGCACTCAACAAATTTTGGATTGTTGAGTATTTGTGCATATCTAGAAAAGTATAAGAAAGGTGAAATTTTTTTTTATAAAAGTTGAAAAAAATTAGAGATTTATGGTGCGGAGAAAGTTGGAGAAAATTGAAAAAATTTGACAAAAGTTAGAGATTTTTGGTCGAATTTAACACTCTATGAGCGCACAAAATAAAATGTAAACTAAGAGAATTCACTCCAATAGAACACCATATATATTGTAAAGTTGCACACACACATTATAGTAGTCCAAACCCACAGAAGTGTCCCATCCAATTGTAATCTCTTTGAAAATAGACTTGGAAAGATTTGTAACTAATCGATAAGGAACCTTAGCCACTTGTTAATCAAGCAATCATTGGGTGGGTAGGTCAACCCCATCATGCGCCCCAAATCTGGGTCCATGACCTGGCCCAATATCCTACAAATATTTTACAGTTTATTTCATTTTGCTTCACAAGGGGTGTAGGAATTTCCTACATTTTCTAATATGCAGCGGAAAGATTTGGAAGTGGGTGTGTAATTAAAACACAATTCCTACATTTTCTAATATGCAGCCGGAAGATTTGGAAGTGGGTAATTAAAATTAATTATGTTTAACTTCTCTTCAATCACCCTTGATGTTCACCAATCTTTAAAGTAAACCACAGGCATAGTGTATGAGGAAGATGCATATTATAATTTAGGACACACCACCTCCTAAATCTAGTATTGTACCTAAGCATAATGCAGTGTTGCATTCAGATTACTGAATTTCCAATGACCGGGTTTGTAGCCACTTAACTTATATGCAAACAAACCATATTGGAGGACAAACTATACTGAGGTAGGCTAGGGGTGGGGAATTGGGTTAGAACCAAATATGAGGAAAACCAACCTTCCATACACCATCACTTGCCAAGATGACAAACTCTGTGTCATCATTTATAATTTTCACGGCCACACCTGGTTTTAAGCTGATGTGTTCCTTCAATTTTTTGTCCAAATGATCTTGCTACGGCCAACCGGGCATCAACACGTGGAACATCACCTGAATTTAATGCGATGTTATAATATTTAGAGTGGATAATCTTACCACCAAATATTAGGGAAGGAGAAAAGAAAAATAAAATTACAAGTGCCAGAGCCCTAGGTCTAACATTTTGAAATTATATTATAATCATGTAAAAAAAAACTTAACAATTAACACCACGTTGAAAATGTGATGGTAATATGTCAATGCCCTAAAAGTTCATTTGTCTTTCTACTTTTATTCAGAAACTACAATTACCTGAAGTTTAGATATGAAACCACCTTTGTTCTCGATGGTCATCCTTTCCTTCCTGGACTCGTGATTAACTAACAATTGTTTTGGTGTACCATAATAGATAACAGTCCGAGAATCCCCAACATTAGCCACCACTAGCTTCTGACAATTAATTGGTATTGCTGTAATTGCTGTTGAACTCCTTTTACGGAAATCAACTGCTTTCTTTAAAATAGTACTATCAGTTATATGATAAGCTCTCCTGACTGCTTTCTCTGGTTTAGTCCAAAAATCAGGTTATTCCAACAAAATAAATATAAATAAATAAAATGGTGAGAACTATCATTAACAGCATTTGAAAAGGACACGGACAAATTAATTGAAGTCCGACATATAGAATCTCATTCAAATATTTCAAAATATGTTTTGTTTAACTATCAGCCAGCGACTGATTTACCCAACTAAAAAAACTAGAAAAAAAATTTGTCCTGGAAAAGTACACTATTTTGTACCTAACATGAATTACCTCTTTCAAAATATATATTATCAAACAAAGGAGACCGCTAACAATCAGGAACTTCCCGGCTCAAATGACGGTCAAATATTGCCAACAAACCAAGCTCGTCGTCATCAACTTGCTTGAACTCTGCAACAACATAATCTTCCATGAGATGACGTGACTTTCCTTCAGCCAAGTGGTAGCCATAAGTGACGTGCTTTGACATTTTACTCTTACCTTTTTCGGTGCCGCTTGCTGATGAATCCAATCTACCTTTTCCCTGCACAAGATAAGCAACAACAGCCCATGGAGAAAAACTGTGTTGAAAATTTGTTCGTGATAATTAAGGTTGGGGAACAAGTGATTAAAAAGCTTAAACTGTTAGGATTATAACTGACAAAGGTCTAATAAACAACCTCAGTGCTATGCCCTCATCACTGAGGCAAGCCACAACAGTCCAAACTAAGAAGGGCAACGCAACCCAGTGCACGGTGATACAACTAAAGAGGAAAAAAAAAAAAAAACACACACACACACAGGCTTAAAATTTCATTTAGATAACTTTTCAAGTTGTCCAACAAATTGACTTAAAACTATTTAACAATTTAAAGTTAAAGTCTTGTCCTCGTATTCCTAGATCAGTTTCAACAAATGAAAAACAACCTGCCATTGCCACGAAAACACTACCCTTTAGACTCCACAATGCTACATTTTTTCAAAGAAACAATAAAGAAGGATAATCTTTATTTTTTACTTCAAAATGGTTTCTTATTAGATTGGAGATAAAGTAAAAATTTTGTAGCGAGATCGTTTTTTTTTTGGTTGATAGATGGAATGCGGTCTAAAGAAGAAAGAAAAGTCTTATTAAAAAAAAAAAATTCACAATATTTATCTATTAAAATTCCCAAGTTGTTTGAAGTCAACTCCTCAAATCAGTACTCTAGTAGTATTAATTCTAAGTCCTGTATAAAAACTCCAGTAGGGGTTTGCATCCAAAGGGAAAAAATAACACAAGAGAAAATATAGATGCATAAATATAAATGAATGAAAAAAAAAAGAAAGACCACACCTTTAATTGGTCAAGAAAAGAGTTATAACGCTCTTTCTTTTTTAATTTGTGGGTGCCTATGTATATTACATAGATTCACGATATGAGTACCCTGTTTGGATGGTAAACTTTTACCAAACTTCATCAAATTTTAACTATTTTTTGTACTTTCTTCCAATTAAATTTTAACACACATCACCTTTATATTAAATCAACTGTACTTTTATTTTACTTTTTGCTAAACTTTTTTTTTTTCCAAACACCCCCTAAGTTTATGTATGTATCTTGATGTCAAATATAACCAAATTTTAAATCTATAATATTGGAATATCAAATATGTATCTAACAATTAGGTATATATGGGTATACGTGGACGTATAATAAATATTTAAATATATAGTATATTATTTTAGAATGCACTTAAAGTTAAATTAAATTTAAAGAGAAAAATGAGTTATTTTATCTTTTATCCATGTGACAAGTTAAAAAAATGGGTAAATTACATTTAGACCCCCTAAACATTTGCATAATTACATTTGGACCCCTCAACATTTAAAATTTACAGACACCTCTCTTATTTTGAAATGTTTGTATCACTTTACTCCTTCCATTAGTATGCCATTACAATTTCTGTTAAAATGATGATGCTAGTCAAAATTTTTTTCAAATATACCAAAGTTATCCTTTAATGTAAAACAATCTTCCTACCATTTAAAATTTACATACATATCTATGTAAGCAAATAGGGATCCAAATCTACCGCCACCGTTGTCGGCGCTTCCTCTTCTATCTCTTCGCTGACGGGTCAACCTCCTCCGTCTTCATGAACTCACTCATTTCATCTTCTTCTTCATCTTCATCTTTATGGCCATCGGCGGTTTTGGAAGTCCAACAGTAACCAGTGCCCACGATTCTTAATTTTCATACCCTGTTTAAATATTTTTTAATTGGATATGACCTGAAATAGAGTATGAAAATTAGGAATTTGGGTTTTGTAAATTAGGGATTAAGGAATTGGGAAATTGGGTTATGGACTGGGTTGCGGAGTGGTTCACGATCTAAGGAATTTGATAACATGTTGAGGACCATGGGAACAAGGCATGCATGCATAACGTAGTACTTTCATATGGCGGCGTAGATGATTGGTCCGTCGAACTTGCAGAGGCATATGTTGGTGCCACCGATGGTGGCCATACCCCACGGGAAACTTCAATTGTTGGCGTGAAACATGGGTAGGGTCCACAAATATACTAGCTGTTTCCGCAAGGGCTAGTCGATGAGCATGCTGATGGTGACGATAAAAATCCCTCGGTGGGATTGAACCGCCCCCTTGGGCGAAGAGGTCTGTTAGAGGTGTAGTTCAAAACCATAGGGTCCCACTCACTCTCTGAAAGGGTCCACTTGAAACCGAGGTCACCTCTCTCCACCAAGCTCTCGTACATGGTGTCGAAGACTGCGGTGGAGCGCCAGTGCCGATGTCAGCGAGATGACTGGCAACCATGGAAATATGCCGGAGGTACGGACACATGGGCAGCGGAAAGAATGGATGAAACCTCCTTTTGAACATCCATTGGGAGCTTGTGAAAGGCATCAAGTGCAGCGTCTATTTAGGATTGAACTTCGGAGGAGGGATAGGAGATTTAGGCAACACCAATACTCACCATTGAAGGGCAAACAACGTCGTAGAAGTTGTCTTCAAACTAGTTGCAGCTAGGGTTTGAATGACCAAAATATGTCCCTTATTGGTTGTTTTTTTGTTGATTCTGAACTCATTTCTTCATTAACCCCTTCATCTCATCCTTCATTTCATCCATTTCTCAAAACAAAAACCCAAAAAACAATCTAACCCAAAACAAATAGATGTTCTAAAAGATGGAAAACAACAATAAATCAAACCAAGAAATCAAATTCTTGGAACCCTACAACTGAATCAAGAAATTTGTGTATTTTAGGTAGAAAACTAGGTCATTGTAATGTTTGTTGTTCTGATGTGATAGAAGAGTGTAAGACAAATGTCCCATAGAAGGTTTCCTATTAACGTTGAGAGCAGAAATGAGGTTTCCTCCATAAGGAATGGTCCGAGAAGCCATCGATTCCGATGGCGGTAGAGAGAAAGCGTCAAGTTTGTTTCGAAGAAAGTTGAAGTGTTCGAAATCAAATTATCGATGCCAAGAGAGTTCGAATGAACCCTGCGCAAACCATCGGCAGTTAGAGATGAAGAAATGCCAGAAGGTTTGGGATTTCGGTGAGGTTTCACCGGAGTCGATGAATTTGGTGGACAAATTACGCAACGAGAAAGGAGAAGGTATTTTGTAATTAATTAATTAAATTAAGAGCAAATTGTCTACACAATAAAATTTTAACGGAGTTAGGGTTTAAACTAACTGAAGGGGTTAAGTGTCAGCAACTTTTCAAAATAAGGAAAGTTTTTGTAAATTTTAAATGTTGAGGGGGTTCAAGTATAATTACGAAAATGTTTAAGGGGTCTAGGTGTAATTTAACCCTAAAAAGAACG
>JAVXUM010000023.1:23497374-23510502 GCA_035590655.1 Pouteria glomerata
AAAAAGAAAAAGAAAAAGGGAAAAAATATCATTCCATTTATTCAAAGATCAAAAACAACTTTACACACATTATGGTGGCAAGTAAGAGGCAGGGGTTGGATCAGTACTTGGGGTTTTGTAAACTTTCCTCTCTAGTCTCCGCTGTGTTTTGGGTGAGAGAGAGATCCATCAATAAAGGGGAATGACAAAGACTACTACAAATATAGGAATGAGCGTGTGAGAGAAATGGCAGAGATAATTAATGCAAACTCAATAAAACCATGACTAAGGTGCGTTCTGGTTGAGCTTCCTGTCGCCAAATCCGCTAGCAACGAACTACTAGCCAACATCGACCCGGATTGGGATCCGGACCCGTCTGTTGTAGTGGTTGATTTCGGTGAGTTTTTTGATGATTTTTCGCTGCAATTCAACCAATCACAAAATTAAACTATATTTCATATTTAAAAAAAATCATTATAAAATAATGTTATATTAACAATTTTGTAGATAAATTATATTTTAAAAACTTTAATGAATTTAATTACATCAACGCCGTCACATCATTTTGATTAGAGTAGAAGCAAACCCAAGTTTTTTTTTTTTTTTTTTTTCTAGTTATCCGAGCTCAACTCATGTTTAATTTATTATTAAAATAAATTTGAATCAAATTTAATTTATGAATTATTTAATATTGAGTTTAAAAACTTGCGAATTCATTCGATAAATTATAATATATTATATATTATAATATTTTTATATTTTTTAATAATATTTTTATTATATTTTAAATTAAAAATAATATTATTTTAATTTAATCAAATTATTTACAAATTATTCTCAAATTTAAATTATTCTTTACCGAGTTGAGTTTTAATTCAGTGAAAATAACTTGGACTAAGTTCAAATAAATTAAAATTTAACTCGATTTGATCCCTTTTCACTCAACTGTAATTTTGATGATGGAATTATTGTAAATAAAATTGAAAGTATAGCATTGAGCATAAATTAAAATAGAGAAGTTGCAAGGGTTATAATGTTACCCTGGGTTGGACGGACAAAATGTAATGGTATAATCAGCACCGGTGCACGTAAACGTGCTCGATGCATCGTCATAAGCGTAGCTATACGATCTTGGACACGCCGACTTAAACATCTGCGAGTACACCGATGGGGTGCAAGTTGCCGGCGAATTGTACGCCCCGCTGCAACAGTACTGCGGACTCCCAAACGCCTCGCAAGCGCTCTTGCAAGCGTCGCCGTTGGTCACTTGGAGCTCCGACGGGCACTGCCGGTTCAGGTCGACCACACAACCCGTTGATGCGCATGCGCCCGACCCGCCATTCACCTCCACCATCATGGGCAGGTTGTACCCGTCTACCAGGCTGACGTCGTAGAAGTCCTGCGTACCAGACCCAAGTGTGAACTCCACGAGGGTCGCCGGCGGAGTGGCCCCGGCGCCGTTGCACTCGACCTGGTCCGAGCCACAGTCGCCGGTGGCGCAGGACCCCTGGCCTGACCCGTCGAAGTTGCAGCCAGTTCTTCCCCAGAACCGGCCGGACCAGCCGGTGGGCGCTTGGAAGGAACGTGAACTGCCCTTTGTGAGCTGAAAACCGGTGCTGTCGAGTCTTGGGCTACCGAGAATTCCAGGCCACAGTGTGAAGTCACACTTGTTCACGAATGTAAATGTAGCTCCTGAAGCACCTGTTACAGCGCAGCCACATAAATATACATACAAATATAAATATATGTACAAATACAAATTCTTACAAGCGCAACCTTTCATTAACGAAATATCAAACGGGGGCAGTGTATTTTTGACATTACCTTGAGAAATGAATAGCACAAGAAGGCTCAGAATCGTGCAATTGAACAGACCCATAAAAATTTCTGCTTATTGATTGAATCAATACTTCAATTTTGATGAGTGGAAGAGTAATGGTGGGTGAGCAGAGATGGGTTAGTGAAACAGAGAAGAGAAATTCGAAGAAGTGAGATAGAGTTTTTGTCTTTGGTGGATGTCTGTTAAAAGAGGGCGAGTACCGAAGAAGAAGAAGAAGGAGAAGAAGAAGAAGAAGAAGAAGAAGCAGCTGGGGCTCACCACCCGTAAAACGGCACCAGTACTTCTCCCTCCCCTCTCTCTATATATGTGTCACTCTCTCTCTCTCTCTCTAAAAGTAAAGTTCTTGGCAGCAAGGAAGAAGTGGGGAGAGAGAGGTGAGTGGTGGTAGGAATCCTGATTATCTGCTATCTGTTCTACTCGTATGTATAAACAGAGCTCGGTGGCTCAACGTGGCGAGTAGCGTTGCCCATGACGTCATCAATTCCCTCTACCCCCTCCGCCACCAATTTTAGTTTGGATATAACGTGGCCATTAATTTGTGTTCAGGTTGACAAATGTTTCACATGCACGAAATTTAAATAAAAAAATCCTTTTTTGATTTTTTATAAAATGAAATAAAAAATAATAAAATTATTTACATTTTTTTTTTTAATTCAATAGCTGCAGGGTATATCAATATTCAATAATTATCTTCGACCCAATTATTTTATTAAATTTTAACAATCGAATCGAAATATTTATACTATACAATCTTTAAAAACACATGATACATGTTACATACGACAGAGTAACTTTTTAGAGTTTAAAGATAATTAGGAGATACCGACCCAAAAAAATTAGGAAATTAATAATTAAGAAACTAATTTCTTATTATTTTAATGAGCATAAGACCACGAGTTTCATTGGAGTAATTAGTACATTCATCAGTTTCATTACGCACGGCCAAGAACGAGGTAGGGCCAGTAGGATGAGGTTGTTGATTTCTCATGGGTTTCATTCAGATTACTGTTGTGAAAAAAATTCATCGCAGGAGATTTTCCTACAACAGCAATCTGGAACCCTCTGTTCTGCTACCAGCAGACATGATTTCAATTCAAGATATCAATTCCGAGTTTTGTAAAATCACGCTCTCTACATTGTAGTTGCAGGACTTTATTAGGACTGAAACAATTTATAGAGTACGGAGTCATATTCACTCGCAGTTTTGAAGTCCTAATAAACTGCATGTTTAACCAACTATAACAAGGTTGTGGGAGGTGAATAGAATTTTGATGTTCATATCTTTCATTTAAAATATTTCACAGTCCAAAGAGATCCTTAATTGTGAGATATTCAGATTTTAATTTCTCATGAAGATGATGGCGGAGGAATATGTATATTATAGCCTTAGCCTTATTTTGGTGAGATAGAGCACTTTTTACCCCAACCTGTTGAGATTGATTCAGCCGGACCAATGTTATTAAAATTTTGATTTAAATCTTAAAATTTTACGATTTTACGATATTAGAATAAAAAAACTTATTTGATTTTATGTAAAATCTTAATAGGGACAAAATAGATAAAATCTCGATTTTGAGACGTAAAATCAGTAAAATCTTGATTTTATAAGTAGTTTACCAATTTTAAAAATTAAGTAATTTTTGTGCAATTTTGTTAAATAAAATAAATTTTTATGATTTTTTTCAACTAATATACTGCAACTATTTTACTTGTTCTTTATAAGATTTTTTTTTCATTCTATAATTTTATTATTTACTATATTACATTAGTTGAGAACTATTTGCGTTGTTGCACCAAATTGATTACAATAAATTAAATGTAGTAGTTAAGATAGAAACTAAGAGAACTATAATAAATAATTACAAATACATTTTAAGTCAAACAAAAATTAGGATAAAATGACGTCAGTATTTTAATGTCAATTTATAAATTACATAAATATTTTAATGGTCTTAATTGTGTAGTTAGATAAAAAAAAAAAAAGTATAGAATCAGATATAGAATTTTTTGTAAATTTTTTTGAGGATTCGTTTTGTTAATATGAGTAAATTTTTGCCCATGACATTTTTCTTGATACACCTCTTTTCTCTTCTCTTACTAATAAAATTATCAACTTATCAAAAAAAAAAAAATTAAAACTCTGAATGAAAAATTGTGTCATAATAGGTTAAATGAATAACAGATTATATTTTCATTTTATAGGTATTTAGTAAAATCTTACAATTTTACGATTCGATTTTTATAGTTCAATTTTTGAACCTCTATCAATTATAAGTAAAATTTCAATTTTAACAATTTTGAGTCAGACCATTCGAAGAGACATTATTATATTATTTGATAGTATAGTTGAGATTCATAGCTTTTAGAAGAATTTCAGCATTAACGAGCCATGACATGCAAATAGGTTTTTTTTTTTTTTTTTTTTTCAGAAATATTGAGAGCAACAAAATCTAATTTTTTAAGATTTGTCATAATAAGGAAATAATAGCCCCTTATCAGTACTTAACACTTCAAAATATCTCTAGAAACTTGATATAAAAAGCTTATGGACAGTGACGGAAATAAAAAAGGATATTGGATGGGGGCATGGGTCTAAAAATTTTGGAGCCCAAAATTAAATATTTAATAAGATAAATCTAAAAAAAAAAGTTAAAATTAGATAAATGATAAATGATAAAAAAAAAATACATATTTAAAAAAATGATAACTCTTATTCCAAAAGAAAAAATTTAAAGTGGATAAATGATAAATGATAAAAAACAAAATTATATGAAAAATGATAAGGCCCATAAATGATAAAAAAATAAAACATCTATCTAAACAAAATATTAAGTTAAATAAATGATAAAAAATGAGATGAAGTCAGATAAATGAGATAATAAAGATTTCTTGAAAATTTTAATAATAAATGTACGTTGAAATCATCAAATTTGTTAAAATTCTAGAGGTAGTAAATATGAATGAGAATAAGTAAAGATAAATTGGAATAGTAAGATCAAAAGATCTAGTGGGAGCAATCTTAAAAAATATGTAATACTCGATATTTTAAATTAGGTTATTTTTGTATTAATTGGATAAATAAAATATTTAAATTGAGTTTAAATAGATTATCATATTTTTACTGGGCCGGGTTGAGCCCGAAGTGATATGGGATTGGACAAAGTGGGCTAAGGGCCTAAGCATCTTTTCTTTTCTTTCTCTTTTTCTTTCTTTTCCTCCGGTTTTCCTTTCCTTTTGTTTTTAGCCGACCCAGGAGAGAGTGAGAAGAGAGAGAAAAGAGAAGGGAAGAGAGGAGAGAGAGAGATTCAAGGCCGGAAGTTGGTCAATCTTGGGAGATCTCGATGCGATGATCATTATTTCACAAGATTCGAAGCGAGGAGGAAAAAATCGGAGTTTGAAGTTTGGAGTTCAAAGTGGTTTTCTTCAATTTTCTTCATTTCTCTTCAAATTCGAGGTAGATGGGACTTAGATTGTTTTGATATATATATATGCATGTTTTGATAAGATGTAGAAGAAGTGATATATATGTGTATATATATATAGTTCTGTGTATATATATATGTATAAACGTTGATGGATCTTGCATATTTTCAAGTACTTTTTGAAATTGAAGTTATAGAAACGTGATATGAAAGTATTTGAGTATTTTTGGTTGAGTTTTGAGTTGAATCGGGACTTAGATTGGATGGATTTGAGGTTGGGTTGAAGTGGAACAACTCAACCCTTGTTTCTGGTCTCGGGCGTCCGGACAGGCCTAGGTAGCGTCCGGACGGCCGAAATCTACTCTGTGTGGGTTGATTGGTTTTGAGTCCTTGATGATTGTTTTAGGCCCCAGAAGTGTTTATATGCAAATTATAAATGTTAACTAGATTCCAAATCATGGGTCAGATAGATGTGAATATGTTTTATATTGAGTTAATATTTAATTCTATAATTGAGCATATCATGTGCATTGGGATTAGGGTAGTTCCATCCGATGGAAATAATGTGTACGGATTGGCCGAGAGTGTCATAGATTGTGACGTGTCAAAGCACGAGTGATATATGTATTGATTTGATTAAGTTGAGAAAATAAGTTTTTATAACACCGGATGATCCCCAGATTATATAAAACATGACTAGAGCTTAGTCATGTGGAGTTGGGACGTTAATATGAGATCTATGGATTGGATATTTTTTCGGACTACAGCCGGTTACCTGTTTAAGATAGCTGATACCTGCCTGAGATAGGTGGATGATCGATTAGAACTGTAACTCAGTTCTCTGGTAGAAAAGGCAGGAGGTGTAACACGATTTCCCTGAATCATATCCTGCTTGAGTAAATCAGATGCCTGACTAGAGGTGTAACACGTTCTCTAGCAGAAGGGTTAGGGGGTGTAATACGGTTCCCGTGAGTCTTACACCCGTGGGGTTATAACACGACTCCCTACATGTGATATTTATGTGAGATATATATATGTGCGTTTGTCGTCAGCGCTTAAAACGGTGTGTTTGGTGACCGCGTGTGTCTTCGCTGATAGCCTTACTAAGTGTCATTCATCCCAAAATAAGGTTAGGGGTAGATGGAGGATATAGGATGCATGGGTCATTGCATTCCTTCATATCCATTACATGAGATTGCATGAGACTGTATGAATGGTTGTTACATATCTTGAGAAATGGATATAGATGTTATGAATGATATTAGTGTTTGATTTATTCTTAATGTATGAGATACATAATCTAGATAATAAATATAGTAACTACGGAGACTTGATTTTTGAGGTGGGATATGTAGGCAGTTTAGGCGTGAGTAGCCTAAGTCCGATTTATATTGTGGATGGTAAAATTGTATTTGTCCACTTAAATGAGAATTTGGTTATTGGAGTTATAATTATGTGGCTCAGAGTGAAGACCTGATATGATTGTTTTTGTTACGATTATATATATTTTGGTTAATGCCACCGAGGTGTAGCTACATTAATGTCTAGGATATTGTTGTATTAATTTGATATGAGAATGAGGGACGAATGTAGTTGCTCTGATGAATGTTATTGTATTATGACTTGACCTTGGTACATGGTTTATTTGTTTTTATTAGTCTCCATTTTCTCATACCATCTGTCTCGGACAAATTAAGTTAGAGGGCGTGACAAAATATTTATAACTAATGTTTTAAAAAAAAATAAAAATGAGAAATGAGTAAGGGCACTTGCCTTTATTCTGTTATATCTATGTCCGCACCTACTTATGAAAATTATTAGATAAAGATCTTACGTGTGATTTAAGTACAAATAAAATAATAATAAAAAATTTAAAGAACAAATGAAGAATTACATGGTTTGACTTCAGGCACATGTTAGGAAAATGTTACGAAGATGGTATATTACTTTCTCTACTCACTCTGTATCTCGCTTCATTCTTATACATAAGAGAGTTTCAAGGCGTTTTTAGGAGACTTATGAGGCTTGGAAGGAAATTTAAGTCATGAGAAACTTACCAGAAAAGCTAATTGTAAGACTTGTAGAAGAAGCGAAGAATCTCATGGGATAAAACAAAAAAAATTCACTTTTTGGTATTTTTTTAGTCACAGATTAAGGCACTGTTTAGTTTGTCAAAAAATTTTAGAAATATTTAAAACTTATTTCACTAATATTTAAAACTTATTTCACTGCATGAATTACGAACTCACAACTTATCTCATTTTATCTCACTTTTTATTACTCTAAACACGTCCTAAGTGTGTATTTGTTAGGGGTGGAAACAAGCCGAGTCGAGCTGAGCTTCAACTTGTTCGGCTCGGCTCGAGCTTTCTGAATCAAGCTCGAGCTCGAGCTCGATTCGAGTTTTTATATGGACTCGAGCTCGGCTCATTAAAAAAAAACTCAGGCTCGAGCTCGACTCGTGAATAGTTCGATTAAATCAAAAAATTCAAAACGACGTCGTTTTAGTTTAAAATATAATAAATAAAATATTATTAAAAAATATAATAAAAATATTATTAAAAAATATATATATATATATTATTTTATCAAGCCTACTCGCGAGCTTTCGAGCCAAGTTTTACTAAGCTCAAGCTCGAGCTAGAGCTCGAAATCTAAGCGAGCCACAACTCAAGCTCGATTCGAGCTTATTTTACTCACGAACTAAGTTCGTACCAAGCTTTTTTTGAGCCGGGCTCGAGTAGCTCACGAACAGCTCGATTCGTTTTCACCCTTAGCATTTGTTAAGCATAGTAAGTTACTTAATTTCAATTATTCAGTTTTTTGATTTTTTTTTAAATGATCATATTTAACTTTTTACATTTTTAACTTTTTTAATTAAAAAATAAAAATATTAAATTAGCAAAAAGTTGAAAAGATAAGTTCTAAATTAACTTTTTTTTTTCAAACATAAAAAAAAAAATAATTTTAGTTTATACCCAAACTTAGCTTAAAATGATTATCAACTACAGATCATTACGTGTACACTATCATAACAACTTGTTAGTTTTATGATTTTTTTTTTCATATTTTATGTAACTCTATCCCTAAATTCATTATATATATATATAAAGGAAAAGGACCAGTTTCCATAATTCTACAATTATTTTTTGAAACTGCATAATTCTACAATTCGTTGATGTACATAATAAAGCACATTATTCCTACCACGATGAGCATACAATTTTACTGACCTAAGTTGCTAAAAATCTTGTAACAGAGAAAAGAGAGTGGTGAAAGGTCAAACTTGTCTTATTTCATTGAAGTCTTTGCAAATTAAGTGGACAAATAAAAAAGGCAATAATTTTAATTGCAGCATGTTTTGTTCTATTTTAAATCATAACCAACGTAGTTTTATAATTTTTTATACAAATTATTTTATTTAAGCTGTGTTTGAATCAACAGTTCATTAAAGAAAAAAAATAGACGGGGCTTTAAATTCCTTTTTCTATTTGGATTGTGATGAAAAATAAAAGAAAAAATATTAAATTTAAAAAATTAAAAATAATTAAATTAGAATATAAAAATATTGATGAATACTTTTTTATTTTATTATATTTTCAATTCATTCAAATAACTAAGACATTTGATTGACATCACATATTTTCTTCATTTTTTTTTTCTTCTTTTTCATTTTCATTTTTTTATTTTTTATCAAATTCTCACTTTAAGCTTGCGTATAAGCTGCATTTGTATTTATAAATTTGAAATTAAAGGATTTGGTGCTAATTATTTCAAGATTATTGCTCTAATATAATTTTATTAATTTATATATGATTTTGTCATGAAATTGAATAGTTTAAAATGGTTAATTATAGTAAATTTGAAACCATAAAAAAAAGTTATTTAAAATATTATATAATATTGAAGATAAATTAATTCTCTAACTTATATTTTTATATAATTTGATCTCAAGGGTTCCAAGGGCCTACATTAGGAATGTAAACAGAAAGGGTACCAGCCTAACTTGCCAATATCATTATCAAATCTATTTATTTTTTTGCTCATTGTTATCATCCTAAACCGGTTTAATTTTTAAGTTAGAATTCCAAACTCTTTCTGTCCCATTCAATTCGCAAAATTCGTCCCAAACCCACCAAATTCGTTTATGTTTAATGGGTCAAATTACCTGTTAAATACCTTATATGAGTTAAAAAAAAAATAGTAAATGATAAAAATGTTAAATTTATTAAATTGAACAAATTCATTGGTCAAAGGACTTCCAAGTTCTTTTTTTTTTTTTCTTGAAAGGTAAAAGAAATATAGTATAAATAGTAAATATAAATATATAAAATATACATGAACATATCCTGGAACAATGCAATAGAAATCATTGTTCATAAAGGACTTTCAAACCCAATATGAAACAATCCATGACACGTAAAAATAACACACAACAAATTATAAATTAAACAAGTTCAAAGCAACTATCCCAACAAAACCAAGAGTATATCAAAGATCCATACCATCAACCCTGAGCAAGATACCATTTGACCTTGGCTTAAGAAATTTAAAATTTTTATTTTAGATATAAAATTGTAAATATATAAATATGTATTTTATTTTATTTTATTTTATTAAAACGAGCACTTAATGAGACTATACAGGTATCTGAGGCCCTATAAGCATAAGCGGGTATCGGGTGTCCTACAGACAAATTCTAAACTTACACAGATGCTAAATTTCAATTCCAAATCTGTCTAAATCCCACTGAAATATTTTTCAATGGATTTTTATTAGGTTTGATTGGGTCAGGTACCCTATTGTGCTCATCCCATGAACATCCTAGGCTGTAATGAAGAAATTCATGGTAAGGGCTACAATAAAAAATAAAAAGTTGAGATTTGTTTGTATTTAATTCAATGCTTCTAATTTAATTTAATTAAAATTATTTTCAAAATAAATATAAAAATTTAAAAAATTTAACAAGTTTACCATCAACACAAAATGTCAAAAGTTACATGTTATTAAAGTGCAAATAAACTTCAGTCCTACAGTGAAATTTCACTACAATTCTCTAAAATTCCACCTTAAAAAGGTCTAGGATTTAAGTTTAAAAAAAATATTTTATTCCATTTATAAGCGTAATTTAGGTATACCATAAAATTAATTAACCAGGCTTGCTTGATTGCATACATAGAATTAAATAAGCGTTCTGCATTACCAATAATCACATCCATTCCATCATTAAAGAGGAATACTAGGCATAATAATCATCATAATTTTGACCGACAACCATGCCTAACATATATCATCATCAAAATTCAGAAGATGTATGAGTAAAATGTGGAGTAAGGACCAATTTTAATTAGTTTTTTTATATAATATATATATATATTTTTTTTTAAATCGAAAAAAGTGATCATGGAGTAATGCTAAAGTTGGCCAATGATGGAAAATTTAGAATTCGAAGCTACACAGCCCACAAATGCATCAGAGGAAACGGAGGACAAGATCTAAGAAAAGACACTCTTCGCTTGTGTTTGCTCGGGAAGTGGAACTCCGTGTTAGATTTATAAGGACGCGGGGGGTCAGATTGCACGGCTTTAAATATTAAATTCAAGTTGTTAAACCTAATTTTAATGGTGCAGATTTATTCATATATTTTTAAATTAAAAATATATAAATATATCAAGATCATTAAATTTTAATTCAACGATAATTGAGCTGTTGTTATGCAATTGACATAACTAAGAGAGTATTTGATTGGTAAAAAAATATAATTAAAATATAAAAATTTGATATAAAAATAATATGTGATAAAATTTAATTAAAAAACTACAAAAAAATTAATAAAAATTGATGAATTTGAATTAACTTTGACTAACCAAGCGTCCTAAGTCTTTGCTTGATAAGAATAAAAGAGACCAAAATTGGAGATGATGACATATCGTTAACGTAATGTTTGGATAATAAAAAAAATACAAAAATTATATGTAAAAGTAACATGTGATTAAATTTAATTTAAAATAATTAAAAATTAATAAATTTTAATTAATATTGACAACTAAACACTGCTAATTAGAGGGTGTTTGGTACGATGAAAAGTGAGATAAAATGAGATAGATTGTGGATTCGTAAAACGTGCAGTGAGATAAGTTTTAGAAATTTTCAGAAATTTTCAGAGTTTTTCAGAATTCAGGATACAACCAAAAAGCCCCTTAATGGGAATGGGGGATGGCATATTTCTACAACCGATTTATTGCTTGTTAAAATTTAAAATTCTTTTTTTTTCACATTTTCAGTCAAATCACACAGATCTTTATAAGCTTGCAAAACCGACCTTTGTTCAAAGAAAAAGAAAAAAAAAAATCATCTAGTCTTGGACCATCATCAGATCTGCTAAAATGCTCAAAGGAGCTAAATGGGTCAGCGTGGGAATTTACTCCAGCCCCAATTGAAAAGGGAAACAACCCAACATGAATATTGATTTAAGAGAAAAAAAACCCAGATTTTGGGGTCGTAGTTTGTAATAGAGGGGGAGGAGTTGGAGAGATGGAAGAGAATGTTGCCGATAAGGAGTTCATTCATACAGATATCCATGTCAGGGACACATATATATGAGCTATGCTTCACACTGGACAGAGCCTAGGATGGCAGTAGCTAATAATGACAACCTAAATAGCCATAAATTCTCAAATGTTAGTCCAAAGTATAGAGATTCGAGGGCCAACGAAGAGGTGCCACTTGGCACTGCTAGGTGATCTCTCTCTCTCTCTCTCTCTGTGAAGATTGAGGTGCTACTGAAGATCATTGGCAGATCTTCGACGTTTCTTTACCCGTGCGTCCAATCTACAATCCTTATATGAGAAATTCTCAAGCTAGATTTCCAGGAGAATTTGGGAGGATTGTATGTCAGTTCGGTGACTGTAATTGGAAATTTTGGAATTTTAGTTCAATAGTCTTAACTTTAATATCAACGAATTGGCATAAAAATTTATGTTACCCTCCTCTTTTCTTTCCTGGATATACACTTAAAATAACTTGGTAACTAGCTAGGCATGGCTCACTGCTCTATGGAGATCATATCTTTGGTTATCCAAGGATCATGGTTTGAGGATCCTAAATCTTGAATGGGTAAGGGAAATAAGGTCTTCAGCCTTCTGCTCGGAGGATCATCGAAACTTAGACCTGAAATTATTTTAGGAACGCGGTCAGGGAGCTTATGTACCTGCAATTTGAATATATCTATATAATAAATCTGCTCATTGATTTGATAGTATACGTTGATTCAACAACTGAAATTTTATTTTATTTATCAACAGTTGAAATTTTATCTTTGCGTGTCATTAGTACAGACAAAAACTAATATATATATATGCACAAGGATAGCGTCAAGAATTTCTAACAAAGGGAAACAAACTAATGAAGAGTCAGTACTTTGCCGAAAGTTAGGATTTAGGAGGCATTATATATTAAAAGTTCATCTGAAAAACAAGACATCTAGCAGTATTTTTAAAATTGTAGAGGGTATGATCCTCATCATTCACATATATTATCACGCCCCTAACTTAATTTGTCCGGAACGGACGACATGTGAATATAGGAAATAAATAAAGCAAATAAAACATGTACCAAGGTCAAATCATAATATAACAACATTAATTAAAACAACTAACATACGTCTCTTATTCTCATATTTAAATAAATAAATATCATACAACTGATAGAGATATAGACTAAAAACTATACTTTATATTATGTTAGATATTTTAATGAGAATTTCTTTTGAGCAAGTTATGCCATTTATAATATTTGTGCATGTATCTAATATTCACAAAGAGTATTTGATCTAGTGTGTAGAGTACGGCTTACACACAGAAGACTAGATCATCGGTTCTTTTGGAA
>JAVXUM010000023.1:23553475-23568854 GCA_035590655.1 Pouteria glomerata
TATAAGAATCCTTATTTGCATTTCTCTAGAAGTCTCTTACACTCTACGTTTCTCTTTTGTTTCTTTTTTTTTTTTTTGAATCTCATTCAAATGAGATGCTATTTGGATCATTAATTTTACCAAATTATTTTATTTATATAATTAAAATTTTTATAATAGAAAATAATTTTTAAAAAAATCTAAATTTGACAACTTTCTAAAATATTTTTAATTTTTATCATAATAAAATAACTCGCATGTCACAAGGAATTTTTTTTTTTAAATTAACGTAGCAATTACTTATTTATTTATTAAAAAATCTATTAGCGGACATCATGGATAGAATAAGGCAAGAATCAGTCCACACAAGGAAGCAATCAACTGAGATCTCAATTCCATATTCTCAGGATTTCATTCTCTTTTAGTATTTATCCTTTCCTAATAAGTTGCATTGTTTTCTTATATATGTGACTGCACTGTACCTTTGTTTTCTATGAAAAACATTTTGATTCCAACTCCATATACACATTTTAACAGCAAGAGAAGGCATACGATCTCCAATTTTGAACATGATGGCGGCACTTTTGGATTCTCCCACTACTTTTTTTTTAAACTTTATTCACAAGAAAATCGCCTTCTAAAACTACAATTTGATGCTCCAAACTGTGCTTTTGAACTACAATTTCATTGAATCACTATGTCTGATTTTACCTTCAAGTTAGACTATTGGAGAGTTTTCTTAAATTCAAAACTCCATAAAGATTTATACTCTTACCTAATTCAAATAAATTTTGCTTATACTTTCCTGATCCTTAGGTCTTACAGACTTGTAGTGATTGATGAAATAAAAAAAGGCAGGTTGTTTGATTAATCAGTAAGCCAATGATCCGCGGATTCATCTTCTACGCCTTATACTGAACAATTCAAAATTTACGAGACACAAAAGCAGAGCGAGCCAACAAAGGTTGCGTTCGAAACGGTAAAAAAAATATATATATATATATATATGATTTGAGATAACTTTTTACGTTTAATGTTTAGTGTTTCAAATTATGTTTTTCAGAGAAAAATAATGATATTTTAAGACTTTTGTGGTAAAAAGTTAGAGAGAAAAACTATGAGATCGGTTTTTTGGATCCGTTTCTACGAATTTATATCATAGTAATCATAAATGTTGTTAAACTTTTTTATTTTTGTACGAAAAAGTTGGAAAGAGAAATCATGGGAATAGTTTTTCCAATTCGTTCCTACAGATTTATGTCAGAATTGTTAAAATTTATTAAAAATTTATTGGTATTTGTGAAAAAATTATTGGAGTTTACAAAAAAAGTATTGAGATTTGTAAAAATATATTAAAATTTGTAAAAATTTGTTGGGATACGTAGATATATATAAAATTTATATAAATTTTACAAAATACGAAATAAACAAAATGTGTTAGAGAGTATTAGAGATTTTCAGAGATTTTTTTTTATTTTTTAACACACCAAATGGTGCTAAAATTTATGAAAAAAAAAAAAAGAAGGAGGAAAAACATTAAGTACATGGGGGATGGGCCAAGACTTTTACACTTATAGCAGCCCACGTGAAGACGACTATCTTATTATTTAAAATTTTCCTTTGGCTAAGCAGAGGGATATATAAATCTCTTTTGAGTTTGAAAACGTTCTAGAAGTTGGGATCGAAACATTACCCCCATTGCGGCTGCGAGCCATAACAGACGCTCAAGGTCAAACCTTTGGTTTTCATTCCCCACTCGGCTGCTTTCTATTATCTAAATGCGAAAGACTTCCAATAATCCCACCAATAAATATAACAGGCAACTTCAACATTTTTCTCTATTGTTTCTACTCTTTTAACAAATTTTCACATGTGCTGCAGGGCATCCTTGCCATCACTCCTGTCTACCTGCATTTTGCGCCTTTCCCAAACAAGACAAAAAAAAGAGAAAAAAAATCCGACAAATCCAAACATCGTTGGCCAAACAAATGCTATCATAAAAAGGAAAAATAAAAGATCAAACATTTGGGGGTTTTCCTAATTTCATACAAATAGCTATATATATGTACACTCGGTAAGAATAAACCAAGAAGAAAACAAAGCCAAGGGAATGACTCCTATCTAATTACAAACAATTTAACAAGTTGGTCGGTTTAATGGACTCCACTTGACCCCCTTGACTGATAAAGCTCCAGCCTACCTTTGGCCTCTTGTAGTAATGCCTCAACCTCTTCGTCTTGGACCAAATGGGATTGCTTGGACGCCCATTCTAGCGCGGTGAGCACCTTTGCCTCTGCAAGTTCTTCGCTGTCTGGAACATTCATTGCAATGTAACAGAGCAGAATCAAAGCAGGACTCTGAACAATTTGCTCTCCAAAGTAAGCGAGCTGGATTAGGTGTTTTGCTCCCCCAGCTTTTATAATAGCCTTGGAGTGTTCAAGGTGGAGGTAGTTCTCAATGTGGGCGAATTTTCCGAGGGCAATGCAAGCTTCCCTGGAAACCTCAGCTTCTGGTTCATCAAGCAGCCTTACTAATGGGCTTATCATCCTTGTCTCGGTTGCCCGAAAAGTCCTGGCGAGGTTCCCAATAGCTTTAATGCAGGGAATGAGAAGTTCAGAATCGGCCTTCTCGATGATCTTCAGTAATTGATCAACAACAGCTTTGCAAGCGGGCGAATTGGGCTTGAATGCTGCTCTTCTCAAGTCAGCATCTTTCTCAGCCACTGCTGTGATCTCCATTAAGGCCATGGCTGAATTGTGCTGAACATCTTCGGGTCCTTTCTCTAAGAGGACTGCAAAGCACAACAGAGCTCTGGATTCAGTGATGCTTCGGCAAATGGATGAGTTACCCTTGGCAAGGTGCCACAGAGCTCTCGCGGCCATTGCTTTCATGTAGGACTTGGTAGCTGGGTCCTCTGATTCTCCCCCCTTCGTGTTGGTTCCCGAGAGTGAATGATTGTGACGGTGGTGGACTTGATGATTTTGATTTACACCATTGCTTTGGCGGGACTTGGACTGGGTGCTCATGGCCACTGCACTGGTAACCACATTGTGCATTTGATTGGGGGATTTGTTGCCCAGAGGATGTGCAATTTTGCTTTGACTCAGAGGATCATCTTCCTCGTGGGGATTAGGCTTGTTGAGATTCTTGTTGGCGTTGGAATTCTTACTTGCCATTACAACAGCATGGAGAGACTTGCTGGTGATCGCGTACTTGCTGTGTTCTTGAACTGTTTCGAAAGCGAGATGGCTGACAAGTAGACGTATAATGTTGTGCTGGACAAAAAGATCTTGACATTTGGGGTCGTGGGCCGCGAGTTCTGAGACCGCCCAGGCCACCACGGCCTGAACTTTCATTTCACCTTCTTTGAGGATTTTCGCAAAGACCGAGCAGACACCAGCATGAACCATGTGTTCGACGCTTTCAGGGTCGCGTCCCAGAAGACCAATCGCTCGAGCGGCGTTCTCTTGGCCCTCCAATTTGCCTTCCTTGACCAATCTCAGCAGCGGCCCAACTCCGCCTTCTTCGATGATGAGCTTCCCGTACCGATCATTGTCTCGGGCGAGCGAAACAAGAGAAGCCGCGGCATCGGACCGATCTTCCGGTGACCCAGTGTAGAGAATCGCGATCTGTTCCCATATGAGGCAGAGAATCGGTTCGTTGGCGGCGATGGGAGGGAGGCCGAGGTACTCGTCGTCGCGGTCGGCAGCGGAGGCGGAGACGCGGAGGAGCCAGGATACGTCACCGATGGAGTTCTCGAGGTTAGCCGCCATCTTGCGGAAGGCGGCGGCGGGGATGATGGTGAAGACCCGTTTGACGAGGCCGTGGGCGCGGCACTTGTGGACAAGCGCGAGGGCCTTGTCGAGGACCTGCTCGGTGTCGTCGATGATCCGGCGGGTGGGGCGCTCGTAGAGATCGTTGCTGGCGCGCGCGGCTTGGCGGAGCAGAGTGACAAGTTTCTCCGTCTTTGACTTGAGCTCGCCGCAGTCGGTTTTGAAGGAACTGGCCTCGTCCGCCGCCTTGATGATTTGGTCTGCCAACTGAATCGGCTTTGGCAGGATCAGCTTCACTATGTCCCCCATCACAACCCAACCGGATACCGGACCTAATCAGATGATTCAAAACAGAACCCAATGAGTAAATCAAATGTGTATGACGAAATTGGGAAGCGCTGAAAGACTATCAAGTGGATCAAGCGATGGGTGGTGGAGCAGAGGGAGGGGGAGAGAGAGAGAGAGAGAGAGAGAGAGAGAAGAATACAGAAACAGAGTATTTGTGTTTGGTTTCGTGTGACTTTTGTTTTATAAGAGTTTGGATGGAAGAAGAAGCAAATTGTATTACGTGCGAAGATGTTTTTTTTTTTTTTTTTGGGGCGGGGGTGTTTGGAAATCTGGAGAATCGGCGGGCATTACAAGGTCAAACTCGTTTCTATTTCTCTTTTATGCTCTGACATCATTTAAGCTCTGCTTTGCTTTGCTTTGTTGCCTCGTATTCATAAATTAACAGATTTGGCTGCAACTTTTTAACAACAGGTCTGACATGGCCCAACAGGTGGTACCACCACAACAAAAGGCCAAAATATTTCGGCTGCACAGGTTGCAATTGCCCTCACACACACACACACACACACGAAGAGAGAGAGAGAGAGAGAAAAAAAAAAGGAGAGCCACAAGGATGCTTGAGGCTTCACGCACAAGTCACAGAAATACCCAGAAAAGGGTGAATTGAGACGTTAAAAGTATACAAGGTTCATCATTCAAATTTTGATATTTATCGAAATTGCTTTGTTTGTTTAGAGTGAAATTGCTTTATTTGTTTATATCGGTCAAGTGGGATTACTAAAAAAAAATAAAAATCGAAGTCTGATTAAAATTTATATAAATCGAAAAAAAAAAAACTGATTTATTTTGTTCCCAAACTGAGCTTTTGGCAGGGACGGGTACGGCTCATATATATCAGCAATCTAGCAGATTTAGATAAATCGAAAAAAAAAACTGATTTATTTTGTTCCCAAACTGAGCTTTTGCAGGGACGGGTACGGCTCATATATATCAGCAATCTAGCAGATTCGATTTGTAAATATATACATATATTGGTTAGTGGAAGTAGTTCTCATTAAATTCAAGCTGGCAATGAATTGTATCTTTGACTTTTGTCGGTTGAACCATTGAAGGAGTTCTTACATATACTTGGAGCCGGAAATTAATCCAAAAAGTGCCATGCACGATGAAGCAAGCTCTATTAGGAGTAGAAATGGTCAAAAAGCATACCAGCCCCTTGTCTGCAAGTTATTTTTAGTAATTTTGATAATTTTTTGATAAAAATTGGTAAGTAAATTTTTTTTTTTATGTATTCAATAAAATAAATAAAAATTTTTAATGGCTTTTAGATATTTGCTATTGCAAATAGAAATTTTTAATAATTTTTTAAAATGTTTAGTAAAAATTTAAATTATTTTTTAGATAAGTTGAAGTGAAATAACTATCATACTTTTGTCAACTTGGCAAGAATTAATATTTTAGCAAGGTATTAACTTAACAAATTTGACAACTTTTGGCATTTCATAAATATCTAAAATATCAAAAATTGATATTTTTATTCTTTTCTTTTTCATCCAAACGGAGCTTTATAATTAAAATTGGGAGGCTTGAAATTACTTTCGAATTTTAGGAATCTCAACTGTTCAGTTATTGTTAACTTGATATGAACTTTTAATTTTAAAATATAATTTTTTTACTTTTTAAAAAAATAAACCAGTTAATAATTAAAAAGAGAAAACATTCCATAATTAAAATTTAAATGAATAGAGAGAAATTAAAACCACTTACAAAGATAATCCTTTGTAGGTAATTCATTATTTCATTGAAAAATTCATTGAAGATACGCAAATCCATTCATTGTAATATTTAAATTTTGACCTCGAATCTATTAAAGATCTATTAAAAATCTGTGGATCCACTGTATTGTCTGACTCTTGACGCCTTGTGCAACCATTGGTGACTAAGTAGATAGCATTTCGTGATTTCCTTTCGTGGCCTTCGATTTTTTCGTCCAACAACCTTTCATTCCTAATCTTTGGATTATAGTATTTTTATTATAATTGCGTTTGGTGGATCAATTTTTAATAAAAAAATACTAAAATTTATCACTACTACAATAATTTTACGTTTGGTAAACTACTAATTTTTACCACTTTTCTACTCTGTTATAGTAATTTGATATGACAGCGGGCCCCTTTTTTTATATTTTTTTGCTCTGTTACAGTAAAAAAACCTTACTAAACACCCAAAAATTATCACTTTCTACTCTGCTATAATAACAATTTCACCAAACACCTAAAAAGTTACTCAAAGTTACCAAAAATTACAATTTTTTTTACCAAACGTACCAAAAATTATCACTAAAAATTTTCAACAAAAAACTAATAAACTTACTAAAAATTTTATCCTTCAAACACCATCTATTTTTTATATTCGTATCCAATGGATTCACATATTATCCTCAATCAATTCATTATCTTCAATGGATTCATAGTATCTTTAGTAGATTATCCTTCTAACCTATCTCCTCTCTCTTTTCCATTTCCTCATTTAAAACTCTCTTTTTTTTTTCTTTTCTTTTTTTTTTTTTTACCTTTTGTGTGACCAGAGAATAGGAAAGGGCAAGAGAGAGAGAAAAGAGAAGAGAAGAGAAGATAAGAGAGAGAAAGAGAGAGAGAGAAAGAGAGAGAGAGCAAATAGAGAAAGTATATTACAGATAGGGAAGAAAGTTACATCTAGGCATTTTCGACGTTGTGATCAATGTGGTGGTGTCGATTTCTTGTGATTTTACTTTAGATGAAAGATACGGGCATTTGAAGACTAAAATCTAAACCTTTTTATTTTTTTCTCTTTTTAGATTCGAGGTTGGTGGGATTTATATACATGTTTTACATATTATTAGCATAATTTTGATATACATATGTGTGTGATGATTTTGGTAGATGGTGATATATGTGTATGTACATGTTTATGGATTTATATATGTATGCTAAATCTTGTTCATTCTTAAATTTTATTGCATGATATTGAAGTATATGTTGTTGTTGTTGATTGTGGTACTATTTCTGAGCCTGAGGTGCTCAGATTTTAGTGTTTTGTATGCCGAATCATTTTAATATTACAGTTTGAAAAATAGGGTATTTTTCATATGATATACAATTCAATCTTTTTGACCCAATTTGAATGGTATATCATATGTGACGGTTATATGTTGAGATTATGCACATATTGAGACTTTAAGATATTATAGTGTAACATGTCTTTGATATAATGTTGAGATGTTATTATTAATCATACATGATTGAGCATATTATGTGCATAGGGTTGGGGTTACATCATCCAATTTGATATTATGATTATTGGTTGGTCGAGAATGCCATGTTAATGTTGTTAATGTGTTAAGGCATGGGTTATACATATGGACAGAATCCATTATTTTGAGAAAAAATGAGAAAGAAATGAGATTTTGAAAATATCAGATAATCCCCAGTCAATATATATAATTACAGTTTAGTCATTTGAAGTTGGGACCTTAATATTGAGATATTGAGATGACATGATTATGAGATTTTCTTTAGACTATAGCTAGACCCTGCTTGAGCTAAATAGATGCTCGAGTAAAGGTATAACACGGTTCGCTAGCAGAAGGGGTAGGGTGTGTAACACGGTTCCCCTGAGTCTTATATCGGTGTGAGTATAACACTATTTTCTTCCTGTGATTATATATATATTGAGATTACCACTTGTCGTGAGAGTTAAATGGTGCAATTGATGACTCAGCGTGCTTTGCTAAACGTCATCCATCCAAGGATAAGATTAGGAGTAGATGGACACTAGAGAATGCATTGGCCATTACATTTCAAGACACGTGTATTATATTATATTATATTTTATGGAGATTATTGTGAGTTGTATTATATGTTGATTATTGTTCACTTGTGTGCACCTACATGGTCCTAGCTACTAGGCAAGTTTGTTCATTTCATCTATGTTTCAGCTGATCTGGCAAGGTCAGGGAGTAGCTACCTCAAACTGAGTTAAGATTGACAGATTAGTTTATTGTGTCATCTGATTTTATTATTAAATTATTGTAGTTTTATTTGTGTGACTTAGGATGTAAGTCCTAGACTTATTTTTATGGTGAGATTGTATTAATATTATATCATTTTGGCTGTGTACGCCTTGGAGTGGGTCACCAAGGAGTAACGCTAGTTTTTATTATTATGATATTGATATTATTATTTAATATGGGAATGAGGGGCGACTTTAGCTACTCTGATTATTACAATTATTATATGACTTAACCTTGAAACAAGTTTTTGTTTATTTTAGTTAGTTCTCATATTCCTATGCCATTCATTCTAGACAATTAAATTAGAGGCGTGATAGAATTGTATCAGAGTTCTAGGTTGCGTTTACTTTTGGGTCTGGAGTAGTAAAGTCTATTTGTTTCCGTTGAGATAAATCATTTATCATATTATATTGATGGTTTTAGATTTGATGATGCTTGTATTTTATAGAATGGCTAGAAGTAGAAGAGGTGAAAATCAAAGAGATCAAACTGGTGGTCAGAATCCTAATGCCTCAAGTGGAGGGCAAAGGAATTTTCATGAGGTACCATTGGCTGATGGTGGCTTCCCACAACTGACTTATGAACAAATGACACAATTTGTGGTGGCTCAGTAGGCCTAAATATAAGGATTAAGTGGGCTGGTTGTAGCTTCTATGCTAGCCCATGAGGCAGCACATGTACTGAGAGATACACCCATTATGAGAATAATTAGTTAATTTAAGAAACATAATCTACCTAAGTTTAATAGGGAAAGAGAATCACTAGAGACTGAAAGATGGTTAGAAGAAATTTTTGACATAATGGAGACTCTAGAAGTTAAAAGTAATGTGGTCAAAATTAAAGTGACAGCACATCAACTCCAAGGAAGCGTGGTTCATTAGTGGATATCATATAGAGAAGTAATTAGTATTCATACTGACTTAGGAGAAGTTTAAAGAGGCATTGCTTGAAAGGTTTTTTTCCTGTAGTGATAATGAAAATAAAGGCTTAGGAATTTATGTTACTAGAGCAAGAAAGTATGTCAATTCATGATTATGAAAGAAAGTTTGCGAAAGTAGTAAGGTTTGTACTGTAATTTATACTAGATGAGGTAGCCAATGTAAGAAAGTTTGAATGAAAATTGAGTTCCTACATCAAGAGAATGATTATTAGGTCGAGGCATCAGACTTGTTCTAGTGTCGTGACAGTAGCTCTTGCAGTGGAGAAAGATGCCATTGATTTTAGGTCCAGGGCTCATGAAGGCTAAGGATAGGGTATAGTACAAGAGTATGATTCTTGTTCCCAGTAAAGGAAATGCAAAGAAAATGTTAATAGTTCATAGAGAAGATTTTAGCAGTAATAATAGTTTTCTTATCAGATAAGGAGCAATTTTGGTTCTAGTTCATCTGGTAGCTCACAGCGACAGCAATTTGAATCCCTAAAGAAGGGAGGTTATCTAAATTAATATAGAAAGTGACTGTGCTTCAAATGTAATCAACTCAGACATATGGCGACTAATTGTCCATTTGAGGAAATGTCATAAGGAAGTGTTGAACAAAGTGCTCAATAAGTTGGTTCTTATCAGACTCAACAGTACCTAGTAGGAGTAGGGCCTGTATCACCTATGTAGCAACAACCTAAGCAATAGATTAAGCAATTTCAATAGTTGCGTGGTGGTGGCAGCTGCGGTGGCTAGTAGGGAAAAAGTGGATGTGATGGTAGCTCTAGAAGTCAAAAGATTTAAGGGTTTGCTATATACTTGCACAGCAGGAGGAGACTCCAAATGTTTCTGTGACATGCGGTATATTTCTTTTATTCAGCACTTAGGTGCATATTTTATTTGATATTAGCGCATCACATTCATTCATCTTGCATGCATGTGTAAAGACTTTGAGTTTAACACTTGAGAGGCTTGAAAAGCTTATATATATAGATTCTTCGATGGGTAGTAGTTTGTCAGTGAGTTAGATTTGTAAAGATTGTGTTCTACAATTGGGTGATATTTAGTTGTGGATTAACTTAAGAGTTTCAAAGATGAAAGAGTTTGATGTGATTCTAGGAATGGATTAGTTGTCTACTTATTAGGTGACGATAAATTGTTACAGTAAGTTGGTGACGGCTATTTTATCTGATAATACTGTGGTTAGAATTTAAGGTGAGATAAGAGCCGTGTTGCATTTTTCATTACTTGAAACTAGGTGCATTGGGAAGTTTTCTGGCTTGTTGGTTAGTTTGAGGTTGAATGAGAAAGACTCCAAACATTTTCTTCCTAAAGTTATTTGTAAGTATGAAGATGTGTTTCACGAGGAGTTATGGGATTGACTTTTGTTTGGATCTTATGGCAGGACTTTCTTCTATTTTTGTAATGCTGTACCATATGGCACTGGTAGAGTTGAAAAAGTTAAAAATCTAGTTGAACGACTTGTACACTTAAGGTTTTATTTCGTCGTGGAGAGCATTGATAGTTTTTACTAAGAATAAAGATAAGATCTTGAGATTATGTGCAGATTATCGATTATTAATTTGAATAGATGATTTATTTGATTAGTTACGAGATTCAACTTATTTTTCTAAGATTGATCTTCGATTGAGTTACCATCAATTACGAATTAGGGAGGAGGATATTCCCAAGATTGTGTTTTGTACCTGGTATGGTCATTTTGAATTTGCGGTTATGCCATCCAGATTGACGAATGCTCCTGCAGTATTTATGAATTTGATGAATTGAATTTTTTGAATCTATCTAGATTGGTTTGTAATAGTGTTTATTGATGATATTTTGATTTATTCTCGTGATGAATATGAGCATGAGCGACATTTAAGAATAGTTCTGAAAATAGTTTGGGACCATAAGTTATATGCAAAGGCAAGTAAATGTGAATTTAGTTATCCGAGGTAAAGTTTCTAAGTCATTTGATTTCTAGTTAGGGAATCACAGTGGATCCTTCTAAGATTTCGGCTGTGTTAGATTAGGCTTGACTAAGATCTGTTTTTAAAATTTATAATTTCTTGGGTTTGGCTATTTATTGCCACTGCTTTATTCAAGATTTCTTTCGGTTGGCAGGTCCATTAAGTAAGTTGACTCGGAAGCGAGTTAAATTTGAATGGGATGATACTTGTGAAAATATTTTAAGGAGTTGAAGTGGAGGTTGACTAAGGCTTTAGTGTTGATTATACTTGAACATGGGGTGGGGTATTTAGTGTATTATGATGTTTCATGTGAAGGTTTGGGATGTATTTTGATGCAAAATAATCAAGTAGTAGTGCATGGGTTAAGGTAATTGAAGTCGCATGAGATGAATTACCTACGTATGATTTGGGGTTAGCTGCAGTGGTTTTTACTTTAAAGACTTAAAAACATTATTTATATGGTAAGAGATTTAACATCTACTCAGATCACAAAAGTATAAAATATTTATTCACTCAGTGTGATTTGAACATGAGACAGAGAAAGTGGATGGAATACTTGAAGGATTATGATTTTAGTCTTTAGTATCATCTAAGAAAGGCGAATGTAGTGGTTGATACTTTAAACAGGAAGTCACAGACTCTGGCAACTATGATGATTCGTTCTCAATGGCGTCTTTAGCAAGATATTAGTAATTTTGAATTTTGGTAGGATGATGATGATGAGGATGGCATCACATGCTTTAGTATGAATTGTTTACAAGTAGTACCTATGTTATTGATATAAGTTGCTGAGGCATAACAAAATGATCAATATTGTCAAATTTATCTTCAGGATAAAAAACTAAAGGTTGGAGTTTATTCGTTAACAGATACTTAAAGTTTAAAAATTAAGATTTTTGTGCCTGATGTGAATGGAATTTGGGAAGAGATATTTTAAAAGTTTTGTCATTCGAGATTTGTAGTACATCCTAGAGGAACTAAAATGTATAAAGATTTAGGATGTTATTACTGGTGGAATGGCATGAAGCATGATATGACTGAATTTGTGTCTCATTGTTTAGTCTATCAATAGGTGAAGGTCGAGCACCATTGGTTGAATGGTTTATTACAGTCATTGCCAGTGGCACAGTAGAAATGGGACCATGTGACTATAGATTTTGTTACGGGTTTGTCGAGGACTTGTCAGAAGTATAATGCCATTTGGGTGCTTATGGACCGATTAACTAAATCAACTTATTTTCTACCTATTTGGAATAAGGATTCTATGGAGGAGCGGTATTAGTTCTACGTTCATGTGATTATTCAGTTACATGACACACTTTTATCGATTGTGTTAGATCGAGACCTAGTGGTCACAGCACAGTTTTAGCAAAGTTTATAAGAGGCATTGGGGGATCCATTGTATTTTAATATAGTATTTCATCTGCAGACAGATAGACAGTTGGAGTGGACTATTCAGACATTAGAGAATATGCTGAGGTCTTGTGTGTTGACCTTGGGAGGAAATTAGGAGAACCATTTGCCATTAATTAAATTTGTATATAATAATAGTTATCAGACAAGTATTGGTATTGCTTTTTATGAAGTTTTGTTCGAATGACTTTATAGATCTCCATTGTGTTGGGTTGAAACTAGAGAACCCGTAACAGTTGGTTCTGATTTGGTGAGACAGGCATAAAAAAAGATTCAAGTGATCTGATAGAGACTTTTGATGGCTTAGGTTAGATAGAAAAATTATGCTGACAAGTGGAGATGGCTGTTAGAGTTTTAAGTCGATGATTTTGTATTCTTAAAAGATCCACCGAGACAGGATATTATTCGGTTTGAAAAACGTAGAAGGCTTTCACTGAGATATATTTGACCCTTTGAGATTATTGGGAGAATTAATGAGATGACATACAGACTAGCGCTTTCTCCACACTTATCTCCAGTTCATAATGTGTTTCATGTATCAATGCTTCGGAAGTATATATTAGACCATTCTCATGTGATTGATTGGGAAAATTAGATATTGAAGAAATTTAACTTACGAGAATTTGCTAGTTTAGGTTGAGGACAAACGTAAGGAGCTTTTGCGTGGCAAGACTATTTCTTTGTTTTCGTGTGTTATGGTGACACCGTGAAGTTGAGCAATCCAATTGGGAATGCGATTCAGTGATGCAATTGAAGTAGCCATTCATATTTTCTTATTAAAGTATGTTACGTAATTTTAAGGACGAATTATTTTTTAAATGATGAAAAAATAATACCCGGTATTTAATTTTGACTATTTATGTGTTATTTTAGGTTAATAAAATATTTAAATTGAGATTGGATAAATTTATTTTATTCTTTCTAGACTTAGTTTAGCCCAAATTGGTTTTGAGTTTGACAACTAGCCCAAGGCCCAATCTTTTTTTTCTTTTTTTTTTCTCTTTTTTTTTTCTTTTCCTTTTTGAGCGACCAAAGAATGGGAAAGGGGGAGAGAGAGAAAAGAAATGAGAAAAGAGATAAGAGAGAGAATAGAAAGAGAAATTGTGTTACAGGAAGGGTAGATAGTTTGACCTGAGTATTTTTAACGTTGTGATCACATTGAAAGTATCGGTTTCTCATGATTTTGCTCGAGGTAAAAGATACACGTATTTGAAATTCAAGAACCAAAACTTAAACCTTCTCATTTCTTCTTCTCTTTTTAGATTCGAGATAGGTGGCATTTATATACGTGTTCTACGTATTGTTAGCATGATTTTGATATGTGTGGGTGTGTGGGTGTGTGTGTGTATGTGTGTGTGTGTGTGATAATTTTAGTAGGTGGTGATTGCTTGTCATTCCATAATGTGGATTTTACACCCCAAGTGCAAGGTAGTTCGATTTACCAATTTAAATTTAAACGGTGAAGTACCGGTCGTACTCACAGAGAAATGCGTTGTTAACTCACAATTCTTCTTCTCTTATTTAGTAGGTGTCACACAAGAAAAATTAAAGACAATTGGTTTTAATTCTGGAAATGAATTCTACCCAGGCATTTGGTCAAACACCTAGGAGGTGGTAATTAAACCTAGTGTAAAATGAATAAAAATTGAATTAAAATCAATTCTAATGAAAAAGAATAAGAATCTATGAAATTAAGGAGACTAGGGACCAAGCTAACCCATCCAATCATCATTCAACTAAGAAGGCGAACATGTCTACCTATATGCATCTAGGTAAACCATTATAAGGTAGGTTGATTTAGAGAAATGAAGTCCAACTTGCTAGATCACTTAGGGAAACATAGTATCAAATATATATAACATGCATAATTGATCTAATAATATAAGTTTTCTAACAAAGGCGCAACATGTACTCACACTAAATACAAGCACTATGTATACAAACACTTGGTATGCATACGAAGTCTAGAAAAGCATGTGAACATGTAAGGTTTATATGTAAATCACGCATGGAGATATTCTATCAAACACTTAGTGTGCATACTATTTCTACTCAAGTACTAAACATACATAGCATGAAAAGACAAGGTAGAAATGGCATACAAACTAAAATTTGAAAGAAAATCAATCAATCAACATCTAAACACATGAAAATTGGAATTGAATTGCAAATTGTACCTCAATTGAATCAATTACAAGAAAATCTTCAAGGATCCCAAAGTCCTTTGCCTTGATCTACTCTAAAACATGCAAAATTGAAGAAGAAAGAACAAAAATTACAAAATAAATTAAACCTAATTGAGAAATTGGAGACAAACCCTCCAATTCTCTCTACGAAATGTATATCTATCTGAGTCTTACGGTTCTTCTCCTCTCTATCCAGAAGTTCTCCTCAAATGACCTTCTTTTTGCATATTTATAGTGTAAATCAAAAGTACCAAAATAACCATTCAAATCATAACAGAATTACAAAAATTCCCAAAATTGCAGGTTGGTTCGAACGCATGTTTGAACAAGGCTGTTGGTTTGAACATTGGTTCGAACTGATTTTTTCAGACTTAGCCATTTTTTTCTTCATCTGCTCACTGTTGTTTGAACAAGTGTTCTAGCCAACTGTGGTTCGAACATTGGTTCGAACAAGATTTCCTTAGAATTTTTTTCATCTTCTTTCCTTGCACCACCTTCTGTTGTTCTAACCAAGGTTCGAACAAGATATGGTTCGAACACTTGTTCGAATAAAATCTTCACACTTAGAAAAATTCTGCAATTTTTCATCTCCTGCACCTTCTGTGGTTAGAACCAATGTTCAAACAAAGTATGGTTCAAATAAGTGTTTGAACCATTTTTCTAAGTTGATCTCTTCTGGTCCAATTTCCTTCATTTATTGCTCAAATAGCTGCAAATCAAACATAACCTCCATTAATGCAATTCAACTCATATTTTTATTCATTTAAAATATAAATTCATAAATAATCCTCAAATTAAAG
>JAVXUM010000023.1:23577995-23592685 GCA_035590655.1 Pouteria glomerata
GAACGAACCACGCCTAATAAGGGTGGGGAAACCTCTCCCTAGTGCGACGCGTTTTAGGGGGCACCGAGGTTGCCCTCGCCAAACCAAAACCGTGATGGGTCGGGTGGCTGCGGTGCCCGGGTGCTATATGCGCACAGCCGTCCACGTGAGAGTGGATCCCGAAAACGGACAATATCGTACTAGCTGTGGTGGTCCCGGGCTGCTACAGGTTGTTCTACTATAAATAGGGAAAAGTGCTGATAAAGACTTTAAGAGTGAGAGTCCTAATATTTGGGAGGAAAAGTGATTATCTCTTGTAACCTTCAAGTTGAGTGAACTAAGGTTTGTAGGATGATCCAATTTGTGATATAGAGTTTACAAGTGAGCTATTTAATCTTGTAATCCTTGATATTCAATTAGTAGAATATTTTCTTGGTTGTGATCCGTGAATGTAGGCAGACGGTGCCAAATCACATTAAATATTGTGTCTCATGTTTATCTTGTGGTGTGTTGTGTGTCATCCATCAAAGTTGCTTTATTTCCCAACAGTTATATCACTACTTCATTTGTATATATATATATATATAATAAAATAACGAAATTTCTCTATAAACCACTCTTTATAATAATATTATTCACTAAAATAATTTATGATAAAATAACATTTTTCTTAATAAATAGATCTCTATAAAAATTATTAAAATAATAAACAACCCAAGCTTTTAAGAGCGCCAGATGAGTCACTTGACAACAATCTGAACTGCCCAAATCTTTTGTTAAGCGAGGAAGCCCACATCCGCTACATGAAGGTGCGTTCTGGGTGAAACTCTCCCCTGTGGCCTTAGCCGGCAAAGAACCATGGTGAGGTAAACCAGTCTAGGCAAGCCCCAGCTGACCAGCTCAACCAAGAAGGCTAAGGGCACTTCCCACATTGGAGAATTGAACGCATGACCAAGGCCAGTGGAGTCCTCTTCCACGACCAACCCAGCTACCCCGAAGGGTTGAACTGCCCAAATCTTAGTCAATGGTAAGTTTGATCATATTTTAAAATAAAATAAAATAAGAAAAGGGTACTCTTTCATTTCATTTTTTTTACTATTTTATTTATTATGACTTTTCTTCATTTTCTTTTAGTGGATATCGTCTAAAGCCATGACGCGGTAACTTGCAGCTTCGAAGATCATTATTAAAGTAAATTAGACCATTAATTAATTATTTTGTCCAAGAATAATATAAAGATGGTTCAAATCAGACGTTGTTTGGATGGTAACTTCTACAAAAACTTATTGTAATGTTTACAAGGTAACAAAAAATTAGTGTAAAAATGACACATAACAAAATTTAATAAGAAGAATTTAAAAAAAATTAATAAAATGTTGAGATACTTACATTAATGATGAAAAGGACTGATAGTCAATATATAAATAAATAAAAAATTACTTTCGAAGTTAATTTTAAAAAATAAAAGAGATTCAAGATTACCCAATAACTAATATTAAAGTTCAATCATCAATATCAATTTTCAGAAGATTACAAGTTTACTTTAGGGGATAAAATCGCCAACACAATATTTTTTACCCTAATTTTTCCACCGGCCGGTGACTTTAATTGGTGACAAAAGGCAAGGCGTTGCATTACTTTCACATCATTTTCACCCTAAAATTTTCCCCACTTGCATGCCAAGTTATAAAATTGACAACCTATTTGATTTAGAGATAACAATGGGGCCCATTTTGGCGTTTGTAATTAGACAAAGACAATAACTAGCTTTTTTTTTTTTTTTTTTTGAAGCACAACTAGCTTCGAGAGCCTTTCTAATTTGTGCAACACACTGGGGTGCATTAATTCTCCACGTCTTGTTCAGGGGCAAAAAGAAACTAATTTTTTTTTTCTTTTTGCTGTTAGAGCTCGACCTAAACTTGGTATATTATTAAAACGAACTCAAACCACACTTGATTTATATCTCATTTAAAATCGAAATTGAGCTCTAATTTAAAAATGTTTGCTTCATAAACTTGTAAGTCGACTAGATAAAATAATATATATTTACATTTTTACCAATATTTTAATTATATTTTTAATAATATTTTATTTATTATATTTTAGATTAAAATGATGTAGTTTTAGTTGAGCGAGTAATTCGTAAGCTGATTTCGAAACTAAATTCCTTTTTATTGAGCCTCAATTTAGCATATATAAAATTTCGAATCAATCTCAAGTCTAATATAAATAACTCAAGTTGAGTTTGAATAAATTAAATCTCGACTCGGTTCGAGTCGTTTTCACACCACACCTACTTGTGTTACTTTTCATTTGTAAAGCAAAAATTGGTGGTTTTTTTGTTTTATTTATTTGGTGAAAATTTTTTACCATTTCTATGTTTGGTATCACAATGAGATATTAATTAGTTGGACATGATTTCATTTCATCGTTAAAATTTTGTAATTTTCATATTATTTGAAATCAAATCCAAAATAACAAAATTAGATGGGAATTTGCTTTCTTCTTTAACTAGTGGACAAGTTTACCTTTATATCTTATTTTCTCTTATTTTCTCTTTTTTATTAAGGCTCCGTTTGTGAGTTTAGGAAATAAAAGCCAAAAAAAAGAATTTAGTTGGGAGAGAAGAGAAAAAAAAAGAAATGATAATATTTTCTTTCTATTTCTTTGTAAATTTACAAAATAAAGGATAATAATTTTCTTTTTTTTTTAATTTGTAAGTTGAGAAAAAATGGAAAAAAAAAAAGAAAGTGATATTGTTATTTTACCATTAAATCCTTTGAAAAGTTAGAGAGCTGCAATTTATTTAGTTTTAGAATATGTTTGTAATTTCTTTCTTTTTATTCTTTAGTTTATGGGAAAATATACTATTTTGAAAGTTTCATTAATTCATTTTTCTCTTCTCTTCATTTCTAGTCATTTTGGGGATGAAATTTTTAAAATTTTAACCTTCAATTTTTTTCCATTTCTTTCCTAGAAAAACTCATAAATAAATGATAAATTTTAAAATATCTTACTTTCTTTTATTTTTTTTTCCATTTCACTCCACCCAAACACACTATAAAATGGTTAAATTTGGTAATCTTCTCAAATTAATTCACTTCATTTAGTTTTTAAATTCGATATGTGTTTCAAACATAAATTTTATTTAACAAATCAAACCAATTCTTTAACCTCTAAGAATGAAATGTCTCCAGAGTGTATAGGAAAGTAAGAACCGAACAAAACTCATTGTATTGATTTAATTTTCGTCATTCTTGATTTGGTTTCCGTTCTCAAATTTAAAAAATTAATTAGATTGGTTTGGTTTTAAAAATTAGTAAAATTGACAACTCTAACTCAGCTCTGAATCAACTGTTCTATATAAACTATACACATACATAGAATATAATAATATTTTTTTAAATTATTTTCTCAATTATTAAATCATTCTATTTTACGATAAATATAACACTTCATGCTAAATTCAAACATGTTCTCTATTCTTAACTGAAATTTTATTATTTTTTTCGTTTACACTTAAACTGTTTCTGATTTTACAATTGAAGAAATTTTAATCGAAAACTCTCTCTAGCTATTTTTTATAATCTTTCCTTATTTTACAAATTTAAATCTTTTCCTAAAACATAACTAAAACAATTTTCCAAGAAAACATTTTATCTCGAAACAAACAGATAATGTAAAATTACACGACAATTAACAAAAGTGAATCGAAATACAAACAATTTTCATTGATAATTATTTATTTATGTCACACATTACATTTCCAAAGGGGCAATCAAAGACAACAATCCGTGGATGTGACAGCGAATATTACCCACGGCCGTTCTCCGTGCTGCTTCATTCAAAAACTCTGAACATCGAGCACCTCTTTTTACGAATTTTCCAGAAAGATCCACAAAGAGAGCTGAGGTCCATCTACGAGTTACAATCTTCAAGCAAAAATCATGAACAAGGAACTCCCACCCCATTCCCTCCTCTTCTCAATTCCCTCCCAGAATGACATCATCCGCCGATTTACATCTTCCGGGCATTACGAAAGCCAGATGGGCTACTAACCTTTCTTGAACTCATGCTCGCAGTTCTCAGAAGCCTCCGGAATTCTGACAGACTTATCTTGCCATCTTTGTCGATATCAGCCTCCTCTAAAAGCGGGTCTATGGAGCCTTTTAAGCCTGTGTGCTGCAACGCAACCACCTAAATATTAGGAGCTGGAAAATGCTATTGGATCAGAATATTATACCAAAAAAATGAAACCAAAATGACATAGCGGTGGTAGAGAGTCGTAAAAATAGACTTCTATAAGTTTATTGTTTTTTAAAAAACAGACCCACAAATATTCCACGTCATTCCAAGTCACTTTTTCTAGTTGTATGGAAGCCAAAACATCTAGAAAAAGTACATAACCCAGATGCCAAGAACCCATAAAACAAAAACAAAAACCCAAAAAAAAAAAAAGGAAAACAAAACCAAAACTAAACAAAAATAAAAAAAATAATAATCGAGGGCAATTAGCTTTTTTTGAAAGAACCAAACAATAGGATTTCGCTTCCAACAATTCATGTCAGCTGCAAGATTTTGTTATTATTATTATTTTTGTTCAATAGTCGAAGCATAAAATAAAAAAAAATATGAAACAAATAACAGCCTAAAAAACACGGTCAATCTACAAAGATAACAAACAAAAGAATGTTTCGCATATAATAGATATAGAAGAAAACGAAATTTCATTATAATACGTTAACAACCATGCAACTTAAATCCCAAAACCAGTAATTAAAAATCATTGCAACCTAACAGTTCAATGATCTCAATAATTCAAACCTCCAAAAAATTTGGCTTAGCTGTCTGCCACTCATATCTTAGGTAAGATCTCAAAGTATATATCAACTCAATTGGCTTAAGCATAAAGAAGACAACGATATTTTCTCTTTTCACCTTAATTGATTTTCCCTCTACAAACACCAAAGGGACTTTAATTTCTCATTTTTCCACCAGTAAAAAAGATGAATTAAGAACATAAGCGAGATGTGTGGTAACGGAGGACACAACACTTACCATTTTAAGTTCTTCCGGGGTTATAAATCCATCTCTATCAACATCAAATTTCTCAAAAGCGGCTTGAGACCTCTGGTTCCACTTATCAGAGTTATGCTCCTCCAATTGATGCACGTGTAAAGTTGCCGCAACAAACTCGGAGAAATCCACAAGCCCGTCGGTGTTACTATCAATCTGCCTCAAGCAAATGAATGACTCGATAATTCCATTCATGCAAAGCAGTAATCAGCAGTAAAAACAAAGCACGGATGTAAAATATCAAAATAAAGCCAGAGTACGGGTTGTGGGGAAACAAGACTGAATTAGTCATGGAAGTACAATGGAGAAAGGCAATGTAAATCTTTTCTTCTTGTACAGATAAAGGTAAGTATAATGGGTGGAAATACTACAATTCAGAAGCGGCATGTCGTTAAAATATGACATTTAATTTTAAATGATAAGCTTACTGCTTGAAGAATCTCTAGCACACGTGGCTCTTTCATCCTCCAAGGAAGGTCTTTAGCAAGGGCCTGCAATGAAACCAGCCATCTTGTGACATAAGTAATGTACTGCATATATTTTCAGACGGGGCTAATTTCTACAAAACTGAACTTCCACCATCAAATGAAGAATAGCATGCCTGTCTCATTTCTTCAAGACTGATAGAGCCATTTTTATCCACGTCAATTGCATCAAACTGATCTCGAAGATCAGCCAATTCCTCTTCACCAAGTGTGCTAGCTAATGCCTGCAAGATAGTAAATTCCCCCACAAGAAATTTTAACTAGGTTTTTTTTCTCTCGTCTTTTTCTTTTTAATTTAACCATAATGTACAAAAACAAAAGAGCTTACCCGGAGAGCAAACTGTTTTAAACGACTGTACTTCACAAATTGCCGCATGTTTGAAAGGACTGAGATATCCAGAGGTATCTCTGAGGCATTCCCACCTTCTCTAACCCATGGGTGTGCTGGAAAAGTAGCACGTCATGACAGTACAATAAATCATATGCAAGTTTGAAAAAGAAAAGGAAACAAAGGAGTAGACAATTTTCTTCTAAAGCTAATAAAGACTTGACATGTTTTGGTCATAAACCAAGGATGACTATAGTCTATATGTAAGAAAAGAAAACAGAAAATGGCCACATATTTAAAATGATAGTCACTGGGCTGTAAAAATGTTCCAGTTCTACAGGCAATTCATTTGGTTCTCTTACACTATGTTTATCTTGAATTTGTGGAGGTAAGATAAAAGGGAAATTAAAAATGAAAAAAAGGTAGAGAGAGCGAGAGAGAGAGAGAGAGAAGCAACCCCCCGTTCCCTTTCATTCAGCTCCATTAACCAGACGAGGAAGAAAATAAATAGGAGTTTGTCAAAAAAATCCATTTTTTGTTTCATTACCTATAAAAATTAATAAATAAATGAGTACATGTAATTTTATTTTATTTTAATTTTCCTCTCCTTCAACAAATCCAAGATCCAGGCATAGCATTAGATAATCAAATAAGTAATTGACAAAATATGAAAGCGCTGTTTTGCCACTGTGTCTAGGTTTGGCATTTCTCTTTGGCACATTAGCCTGTAACTACACCTTTGTAATGCCATGTTTCCTCCCACATCCACTAACTGAACTATGGTCGTGCTTCAGGGATGGACCCCATTCCTACCACCAACTGACCCAATAATTTAGCATTAATGATTGATGTCAAGCTGAATGCCAGTTACAATACCAGGCAGAAAATTCTGTAAATGATATGACAATCAATTAAAACTGCCTACAACAGCTGCTTCTTAGGCTCAGACAAGATCAAAAAAGCATTTAGTTCTTTTAAGGAAAAAATAGATACATACACAAGGCCTGAGCAGCAGTAAGCCTTGCACGAGGATCATTCACTAGAAGTTTTCTCACAAAATCTTTTGCACTGGTGCTTATGGTTGGCCATGGTTTGCGACGAAAATCAGGCTTGTTCTTTAAAACCTGAAATATTAGAAAATTAAATCAGTATGCAAGATTAGAACACTGACAAAAGCAAATGCAAAAACGACAGCATGACAACTAAACAAGTGAACCCCTTCACAGATGAGCTTGCAGTTGACTTTCAGACAGGCTTACTTTAATGAGTTAACTCAAATAGTAATTCAAAACAATATGATTTCCATGTAACACAACACAAGGATTTCTGATCACAAATATGAAAACATCAAGCCTGAGACAACACAACAGATGATGGAGGGCTCCTCGTTTATGGGGTCCTCAAGATATCATTTGGAAAGAACACAATGCGATGTCAACGAATTTTTCTCTGCAACCCTGGGGCAAGATACACAATACTATTACCTAATAATTCAGTTTCTAAAAGCTTTAGGTTACTCAGATTGTCAGAAGTGACAATGATGACTAAATTTCAACAAAGCAAGTAGAGATCCAAGATTTATTGTTGAAATCATTCAAGCAGCAACGTTTTTTATTTTACTTTTTTAAGATATGCTAGATGTAATTTAATCTGAAAATCCAAAATATAGTTTGCTCTAAATTAATCACACATTTTCATATAGTTTGCTCTAAATTATTGTTTTTTTATTTATTTTTTCTTTCTAGAATACCAGATAATAAAAACAAATTGAATAAGGAAGAGAGGGAACTACTAATAAAAATTCCTTCAGTAATTCCTTGTATCACATTATTCGAGTGTTTTCATTTATCGCAATGAGTAACAAAAATATAAAATAAAGTAAAATTGCAAACTATACAAAATTAAACCTTCAAAATTAATCAAAAACACTAAGCCATTTGGTTAGCAACTTTTTCAACTATTTTTCTAGCTTAAAAGCTATTACCAAACTGGTCCTTTTTTTTTTTCAGTAAAACCAAAATTAATCAAGAAAATCAAGTCAAATATATATACATATAACTATTTTATTTCACCTTATAGTTGTAATATATGCTGACATTACGTGGACAAGTAACCGTGTACTTGTATATAAAAACACTTAATTATATTAGATGGAAAAAGATTACCATTAAATATCTTTACACTATTGAAATTTATCAATTTGCTTATGGGAAGAATCCATGCAGAAATAAATAATTCAAGGGAGGTTAAAAAACCTATTTTTTAAGTGATGCTTGCAAATCAAGTTTTATTCTTATAAAATCATATCAAGTGGCTCAATTTACAGGAAGATTTTTCATAATTAGGACTTGGTGGAAATTGGGTGTGTGGCCTTTACCAATTGTTAAACAAGACTTAAATCGGGTTGTAATGTTCCTGATTGGAGCTATTGTTCTATTATGCATCAAAAGAATGATCTCCACAGCTTAGTAGGAAAGGGGTATCAGTCAAACAGTTAGTTCTAAGCAACCAACATTCTTATTAGCTACTTAACCAACTTAATAATCATCAGGTGCCTCACCGATGGCTGTTGATGCGAACGAAGCATAACATAATGTTCATAGAAAATACATTCAGGACATAATTAATGAGAAGACCAACAAACAGAGTCCATTAGGATATATGTGTGAAGTGCAAACCTGACGATTTGATATAATATATCTTCTGGAACTAAGTCCAAAATATTTAAAAGAAATGAAAAAGATAAGTAACACTACAAAAAAGAATAATTTTAAGTGGTTCATGATGTAAGAATGCCGCAGATGTGCAAACTTCAGAAACAGCAAAAGAAATGGAAGCATACAGAGAAGAAATTGCATAACTAATAGTTGTTCTAGAAAGAGAAGCATATATTTGTATTAAGATCAGCACATGGCATGTAAACAGTCCCAAAATGTTAAATGAGTAGATAAAAAATTCAATACTTCTACTGAACCCCCCTCCCCCTCCCTCCCCACGTTAAAAAAAAAAAAAAAAAAGGCTCATTTTTCATAATTAGGAAAAGCTAAGAATGCACAGCACCTCCTTAAATATGCAATCCTCAGTTTTGTCCCAAAAGGGGCGTCTGCCACAGAGCAATATGTAGGTAATCACACCAATACTCCAGACATCTGATTCTGGCCCTGATTTGCGTTTCAAAACTTCAGGAGCCACATAGTAGGCACTCCCAACAATATCCTGAAACTTCTTGCCTGCATTAGTCATACATTTATGGATGCAATATTTCAGAATTCTATGAAACAAACAATTCACAAAAAAAGGTTTGGCAAGGATCTAGGAAATCCTCTAAATGTGAGAGCGAATATCATATCAAAACCTAACTGAAAACAGTACTGAACCCAAAATAATTAAAATATGGCGGAGAAAAGATATATCAATAGACTCAGAGAACTATTAGATGTACTATCAATATTTGGAGATCTTCAATATATAAAAACTCTTACTCACCCGGCCTTATGAAGTCTGACAGACAAAAATCTGTGGCCTTCAAAGGTGAATCACTTTTTGTTGATTTGAAAAGAAAATTCTACAACAAACAAAGACAAATTTAAAATCAAATTCTAAAGCCAGAATAGCAAATTTTAAGTGAACCACATCATGTCCTTGCTCCAGGAAACATGGTCAACTTGTAAACTTATACCTCCGGTTTCATATCACGGTGCACCAAACCATGCAAATGACACTCGGCTGCAACTTTAAGCATCTGCCGCACAACTACTGTTGCATCTTTCTCAGAATAACGACTATCTTTTCTGATTCAAGGAGAATGCAGTAAGTACTATGATTATGGTTCTTAACCATGATACAGAACATAGAACAACCACTAAACCCAAGGAAGTACATTCAAAAGATTAAAAGTCTTACTTGGACAAAATTCGGTCAAGCAACTCACCACCCTCACACAACCTAACAAAAGATAATGGAAACAAGCATTTAATCACAGAATGATTAATTCATACAGCCCCCCCGTCCTTCACCTTCTTCAAAGAAAATTAAAAAAATAAAAAGTTCATGAAATCAATTCAATTGTGGAATTATCTAACATAGAAATTTGAAATACTTACTCCATCACTATATACACATAAGAATCATCCTCAAATGCATTATGGAACTGAACAACATTCTCGTGGCCAGTTAAGGCTTGCAATATTTTGACCTCTCGCTTAACATCCTCAACAGCAATTGGAAGAACCATCTGTCACCAATGAAAGAATTCATTCCAATAAATTGCAATAACCATAAAAGTGCTAAAATTAGCATCTAAAAATCACATAAAATATAAACGTATTTTTTTCTCAGAGATATGAAGTTCACCCATTCAGACTTTATAGTTCCTCTTTTTGAAACAACAATTAGAGAAATGCAGTTGAAAGAAGTGAGTTACCATCACAAGCCCATAGTTAACACAAGCTTAGACAGCTCAAATTTTCATTATATCAGTTAATTTCTCAAAACAAGAAGGCTATATTGAATCAACCCTCCCAATGACATGATATTCTAGCAAATAGATTCTTATTTGCTGCTCGTGGGCTAATGGTACCAGGAAAAGTTCCTTTTACTAAGCAGCAACCACTGTAAGCAAAATCTTTTCCTTAAAACTGGTCAAAATGATTTCATACAAAACATGCAACTTCTACAGTGTATAGTTATCGAAACAGAAGATCCACCCTATGAAATAGTGAAGTTTTGCTTTCACAATTTTCACTTATTCTGATTCGCTGTCTAATTAAAAGTTTTAGACATCAATCACCAGCCATCCTCCATCATCCAAAGGAACCCGTTATCAGACTCAATTAAAAATCCAAAAGACTATACAATGTATAATCTCCATCAATGTGCACGTTCATAAAAAGTCCCAACTAGGAAATTGGTGAATATTCATTAAAAAAAACAAAACAGATTAACCCTTTAGTATCTTTGAATCAAATATCCATTATAAGAAAGTTCAATACTTTACCATCATTCACCAGCAAACAATTAGAAATTGTATTCCTTGTTTGACCTTTAGTTTTCTATAATTCCTTCCAGCATCTAAAAGAAGGAAATTGAAACCAGATCATGAATATATGAAAACCAAATCCCCGATCCAACTCCACACAAATTTAATTAGGCCATAAAAGAAACACAAATCTCAATAAAAATTAAAAAAAAAAAAAAGGGAAAGAAAGAAATAAATAAAGAGAAACCTTGTTCTTCTCAATTTTCTTGACTGCAACACGATCTCCATTAAACTTGTCGGTGGCAACATATGTATACCCAAATTGACCATGTCCCAACAATTTCCCAATCGTGTACCTTCTATCGAAATCCTTGGCGTACCCAAAATCGGTTCGCTTTCCACATGGTATAACCCCAGTTTGCCGCTTCGCCTTGGTGGTTTTCGTTTTCTGTTGATTGTAATGCGACCCATCTCGGGCGTTCCCCGTAACTTTCGTTGTCGACGGCGGATTGGTTCTCTCTTTCCGGTGTCTGTTGACGGTGACGGTGGTAGCTGTGTTGTTGGTGCTGCTGTTTGAGCCACTCACCTTGCTGGTTGAAAAACAGCTACCCATCTCCCCCCTTTTTTCGGCAAAAAGTTTGAAACTTTTCAGAGGTTTAGACAGATCAAAACCATCCCACAAACACTTGTAAACAGATATAAAGCTGTATATGTGTGGGAAGAAAAATAATTGGACGGTTGAAGAGGAAAGTTTGGAGCAGATAGGAGGAAGAAGGGTAGAAGGAGAGGGTGGTGGGGATGGTCAAAAGAGACTTTTGAAGACGAAGATGATAACCAAGATGGAGAGAGAGGGAAGAGAAGAGGAAGGGGGCCGGAGGAGCAAACCCCTGTGCTCATTTGGACGGAAGAAAATTATTTAATTAAAAACTGAGGAAAGTGCTTTGCCTTAATTAAAAAAAAAAAAAAAGGGCTGTTCATTTTATTTATTTGTATTTTATGATTCCACTGGCTTTGGATTTATAGGCGCGTGATATGCACAGCCCAAGGGGGAGAGTGAACCAACATCTCTCTTCCGAAAGAATGGGAACGTATTTATGAAAAATGTTTATTGGGCTCGATAACCTTTAGAAATAGGATTTTAGAGGGTTATAATGAGAAATAAAAAGTGAGATTTGTTCGTACTTTAATAAAATGTGATTTTTAGTATTTTGTATTTTGTATTTATTATATTTTAATTAAATTTTTAAAATTTTTATTTTTATTTTAAAAATAATTTTAATTAAATTAAATTTGTATTTTATATTTATTATATTTTTATTAAATTTTTAAAATTTTTATTTTCATTTTAAAAATAATTTGAATTAAATTAAATTTAAAACGTTAAATTAAATACAAGCAAATCTCATCTTTTTATTTTTCACTATAACAATTGTAGTAAATTTTTTCACTGTAATTTTCTAAAACCTTTAGAAATATGCATATAAAATGGGTTTTTAATAACTGTAGTGAAAAAATCCACTGCAGAAATTACATTAAAAATTCAAGAGTTAAGATTTGTTTATACTTAATCCAATGGTTATATTTTAATTGAATTAAAATTATTTTTAAAATAAAAACAAAAGTTTAAAAAAACTGATTAGACATAATCACTCTGAATGTAAAAAGTCTTATGTCATTAAAATGCAATCAAATCTCAACCTTTAATTTTTTTTTTACTGCAATTCCTGTAGTAAATTTTTTTTACTATAACCCCTTCAAACCCATATAAAATGAGTTGATCCAATCCTAATTTAAAAATTAAGTCTTCCTAGTTTGATTTGTTCATTTTGTAAAAATAGAATATAGAGTAGCGTGCAGACATATTTGATCCTAACCATTTATAATATTTTTTTATAATATTTTAAAATAAACTAATTATAATTTAAATCTGAAATAAAATAATTAATCTTAAAAATAAATCAATTCTATTAATAATTATTGTAACATCTTAGGTATTAGGATTTTTCAACTACGAATAGAAAAATTAATTAAATCACCACCCTTGAGATTATAACAATACTTGAATCTATTGTCGATTTTAATGTAGTGTAAATAAATAATTAAAAATAATAACAATTAAATAAAATTTATATGTTTAGGATCAGGTTGGTTGAATTAATTCAACTTTACTCTCTTCACATGCCTAACATGGATCTTTAATAAAAGGCCCAAGCAAAAAAACGGTTGAGATCATATAACTATGATGGAATGGCAACTTCAATTATCTTGAGTTCATACATTATTTGATGCTGTTATGAACTTAAATCGATTTAGTTTTGTGACTCTTTGTAAATTAGTTTAACAGCTCATGATCAGTTAAAAATATAATATATTTTTTTATAATTTTAATTTATTATATTTTAAATTAAATAAAGCTTTGATTTAATCAAGATATTAACAGACTAATCTCAGGCTCGACTTCTTTTTTATCAGGTCGAGCTTAAGCCAAAATTTCCAATAAACAAAATTTAGCTCAACTCAAATCTGCATCTAGATTTTGGATTTTAGCCTAAGTCTAGAATGAAAATAAGTTAGATTTTTTCACAACTAGCTATAGAAAAATTAATTTTATTATTGCTATTTTTTTTTATGTGTTTAGAAAGGAAAAACAAAAAAGATAACACTTTAATAGTTAATTTTTTTTGTTAATTTAACATATTTGCTCTTGATAGTTTAAATGATATTTAAAATATAATAGGATAATTTTGATCATTTTCAAAAAAATTAATAAAATTAAACAATCAAACATTAAAAAAATAACTAAGATTCCCACTTCTCAAACAGAGCCTTATAGTAAGGGTGAGATGGTGAAATCCATAACATAGCAATATGGCAATTCTGTTGTAATGTGATGTCATGATTAAGTATGTAATTCATATCTATTTAACTTCATACTCAAATTTGTTAAAATTTAATTAATAAATTAAATAATCAATTTAATTTAAATTTATATTAAGTAGTCCCATTTTTGAATTGATGCATTCATGTCGAGTTTGTGTTTTCTCTCAATAACTTCACATTTATGTTAATACTTAGTTTGAATTATATTTTAGTATCATGTCTAATAATATCACATTTATAATGTAGGAGGGACACAAAAATAACTTTTAAACTTAGTTATAAAATTTGAAATTTTTGAATTTCTTTTTGGGGCAAACATAGATAATTTATAAATTTAATGATAAAGTTTAAAATTTTCAAACTTTGGGATCATTATAGTACAAATTTTAAATTTTGCTAAGTGGCAACTGTGAATATTTATGAATTCCCTCTACAAATTTAAGTGTGAATTTTTAAACTTTCAAAACCCACACGCCCTTTCGATTTGTTTTTTAAGAGTTATATGTGAAAATCTTACAAATAGGTGGTCATAAATAATTTAAGTTAAAATGATTATTTCACTCAATGAACCAATCTTTTAGATTAGAGTATGACCCGTAATAAAATGACATTAAAATAATTTTGCCACGATTTAATTTCATATAAATTACACGTAGTGTTTCAAATTAAGAATGAGTAAGATGATTTAGATCACAGTGAGAGTGTCATAATTTAAACAGAGAATACACGACAATCTCACATTGGATCAGTGAAAAGGAAAACTTAATCCAATAAGTTAAATTATTAATTTGGGTTATAACTCAACTTATGACATGCTTCTATTTATGTAAAAAAATGTTTATATGCCGCAATTAAGAATTTACTAAAAATAATTGACAAAATATCGTGATGATGATATTTTTATGGTTAAAATGTATTTTCATAAAATTTTAAGTGATAGGTCACAATTCTCATTTTTTTTTTT
>JAVXUM010000023.1:23683186-23694366 GCA_035590655.1 Pouteria glomerata
ATACCATCTCTCTGAGTCCTGCATCTGCGAAAGACAAATGCTTCCAAAAATCAACCAACTGAATTGACGACAATGGTAACAACGGAAGAAACCAACATTCAGTATCAATACAGAAAACATCCACACTGCATCTCAATATCTGGCCCAAGGTCTCCACACAATAAGGCAGCGTTTGTCAATAAAATTAATCAGTATCTTTTGCCTTGAAAGAAAATTTTAACAAGCATCTTGGTATCCAATACTGTAACGTTATCATCTCTACTATTGTAAAGAGGGAACAAATTTTGATGGAACACTGGTGAACACTTTTTCCTCCTTATAATACCCTTTGAACTCCCTATAACTTCCTACAACTTGGGTGGCATTGGAAAGAAAACATTTTATAACCTACCATATTATTAAGAAATCTCACGCTTCTATATTTTTGTCTTCCTTGAATGTCCTTTAACTACCTGATTATTTTTATAGTTTTGTTTTGTTAATATTTACTTAAGTACTTAACCACACACTATCTAATATTTCAAACACTTTCGTCAATTATTTTTTATAATTTTTTTTATTTAAAATATAAGAAGATAACAAAAAACAAACATATAGTGTGTGCCCACTTCTAGATTTACCAAATACAGACAGCATCAAGAAGGAAGTGAAATCACAAATTTAACTCAAACTATACAATGTTGGTTTTTTAACAGAATCCCACCATAGAAATATAACTGCCCAAACATTGCTTCTTTAAAAATTTATTAAACATGACACAATGTAACAGGGAAATTCAAGGAAGAAAGCATCAGCTTACTAACCTATTGCATTGGGATCGAGATGCATAATTGTGGTTGTTACAATTTGAGCACATCCAATCCCCATCACGCCATTGCTTCGCTCTGCCAAGTCACAGGTGCACAAGTATTACAGATAATAACAGCAGTACGGGTCAGAACATGAAAATATGAAATAGTAATTACTTCCAAGCCCAATCATTATGATTGGTGTTTCACAAGAAAGTATCTAATTGAAAGTGAAGATATGTCTAAATTTCATTCTGTTACAACACAGATGCAAAAGTTAGGAGATACCGAATGCATCCCATACCCACAATGATTCAAAATCAAAACAACACCATTAATTAGGCATGGATATTTCATTTTTGTTTAGTATATGATGTTGCAAAGTTGAAGTATGAAAACGTGCACATTCATTACAGAAAACCTTTCCAAGTTAACTGATATGAATGGAGTTCACATGTGAAGGAAGCGCATATTCTAATCTCACCCCTTGCCGATAAGAGTAGGTGCTGCTGATGCTACATGGGGAAATTGCAAATTTACAGGGAAATTTGGAGCTGCTGCTGAGCTTCCAGTGGGATACGATGGAAGGGGATATGTGCTTGTTGTTGGATTGCCACCAGAAACCGCCGTTTGATCAAATGCTGGGTAAGCATGTTGAAGCCCCAGTGTCTGCAATTTCCAAAAAAAAATAGTTGAAGAAAAGGCAGAACAAAAATCTGACAAACCAAGGTAGAAAAGCAGTTAACTTCTACCGGAAACTATACTCACCTGTCCTGCATTCAGCCTCTTGTTGTCCCAGTCATGGACCAATTCTTCAGATGCTAATCGCTTTGTTCCCAGTGCTTCATAGAAATACAGAAGAAAAATATACAAAATCAAAAACAGAAAAGGCCCGAAATGAACCCAAAAACTTCCTATTACAAATTCGAGGGGGGTTATGTAAACAGAACAATACAACAAAATAATAATCCCAAAGGTTATATGCACTAGACCAAACAACGGTCAATAGCATCCATAAATAGAAGGATTTAACCGCACGAATAAACAGTGTCTCAATTTTTAACAATAATGTACTGCTGGATTTAACTCCACCTGTGTCCCTACACAGCCAATCTGAGGCCCAGATAAAAGATGAGAGTTATGATAGGTTGACGATCAACGTAAAACATATTTACCTCCTATGAACATAATATACAACCCAGCTCAATAAAGTCTTAGTCACAAACTAATTGGGGTCAGCCACATAAATCTTCTTCCTACATCCTTTTGTCTTTTTCAATGAGGGTCCTTTTCAATGAGGTTATATGAAATTGGGTCATTTTAATCTCCATACTTTTCATGAATACTGAACTATCATTCATACTAGGACACCCACAGGCTAGAACCTAGATGAAATGTTTGGCAACTCACCTGAGAATTCACTCATACAGGAGCAACCATGCTACACAAAAAGACAATGATGCCTTAGGGTTGACAAAGTCCCCAATCCTGGGTTCTATCCACATATAAACTGTCCGACATGATCAGAATCTAGGGTTAAATGCTTGATGATTTCCTTAAGAATTCACCTGAGTGAGTAATCCTCTAAATATAGGGATGCCTCAGATCAGCAAGTCTTTAACCTAAGGTTTTATCTCTACAGAATATAATTGACTTGCATCTTAAATTGCCATCCATAACAAGAACTGCCATCGCACCATCCTGACATCTTTTATCATCTCAGACAGACTCATAAGATCATACATGACATAGACTTTCTCATGATATCAATCTATATAATAAGACGATCTTTTGCCCTCTCTAACCCTTCTATTTGAATCCAATCACTTTTACTTGCTGATGCATCTCTAGGTTTATGTTGGAGATGATTAAACCATTTTAAATGACTTGTCTCAACTTCTACTACATAGCTGTCACCTTGATTCTCATTTGAACATGAGAATCTCATTAGGGCATCCCCTACTAATGACACGCTACACCAGGTCCTGAGTGCAGTGAAAAAATGGATAAGAGCTCGATTCGATGTCCCCCATAAACAACGCGCTACACCAGGTCCTGAGTGCATTGAAAAAATAGATAAGAGCTCGATACGATGTTGCCTGTAAACAATAAGCCACATCAACACCTAGACATGGTGAAAGTAGGCAGCAATTTACAGTGACTGGATATGGGATAAAAAGAAACCAGTCCAAGAGAGTAGGTTACAGGCAGCAACTAGAAATACAGTCATTTATCAGAAAAACTAAGATAATTAGTAGATACTTTCATTAGGAGAGGAGTCAATATAAGTAGTCTACAAGAGACTAAGTAGATAGGAGTAAATTTTAGAGAAATCATTAAACTCTAGTGTTTGGGGAAGACAAGAATAGAAATTGAGTGACAATAATTATCGATGGGGATCACAATGATGAGCTCATAAGTGTTAAGAAAATAAAGGGATAAATTAATATCTATAAAACATGTATTAAGTGAAGAAATGATTAATGTCATTAGCATTTACCCCAACGAGTAGTAGATGAGACAAAAAACAACACTTTTGGGAAGATATGGATGGACTTACCCAAGAAATAACAAATGGGGAAAAAAAAAAAGGAATTGTCAAAGGAGATTTAAATTGGAATGTGAGGAGATGGTGCACAAGGTTTATAACTTTGGAGATATAAATAAGAAAGGTGAATCAATTTTAGAGTTTGTTATGGCATATGACTTAATAATAGCAAACACTTTTAAAAAAGAGAAAAACTCAATAACATTTAAAAACAAATATAATAGCAGTCAAAAATTTTTTTTCCTTACAATAAAACTCTATTGCGCCATATAAAGATCATAAGGTAATACCGGGTGAATCTCTAACTACACAACATAGATTAGTGACACTAGATGTTTGTATTAAGAAGGGGGAAGAAAAGGAATATAAGAATTACACTTCCAACAACTAAATGCTAGAGCTTAAAACGAGAAAATAAGTGAATTTTAAGGATAGAATGCTTAAAGAAAATGGCTTTAAACAAGTTGCTTTCCTCCTCTTTTAATATCTCTCCATCACACCATCCCACACCTTTTCCACCTTATAAGGAGCTCCTAGAGGCATCTCCAGAAAAAATGATGGAAGAAAGCCACTCTCTGAAGCAAATGAATCAAAAAACTCCATTACCTCAATTTTTAAATACACCGCAAAATCCATTATCTCAATTTCTCACCAAAGCCATTCTTTGAAGCAAACAAACAAAAAAAAAAATATCAATTCGCATAAGAATATGCATTTTCAATATCAAACTTGCAAATTATCCCCGAAACTCCACTTTTACACCCAAAATCTGCCAGCTCATTGGCCACTAAGACTCTATCAATAATCTGTCAACCCTCCGTATATGACTCACAAATAATGGAATTCATTACTAGTTTGATACAAGTGGCTATCACTTTTTCAATTGATCTATAAAGACTTTCTACCAAACCAATTGGTTTGACTCACAAATATCTTCCACTCCACTCTCCTTGGGTATTCATGCAATGACAGGCACATTTATTCTCTGCACAAATTCACGTTTCCGGTGAAACTCCTTAAAAACCTTCATCACATCTTCATCAGTATCAACCAAATAACTGGTGAAAAAAGTCACTGACATCCCGTCAGGACCTAGAGCTTTTCTCCATTTGATCACTTCAAAGCATCCTACACCTCTTCAGTGAAAACAAATTCAAGATCATCACTCCCACAATCTGAGAACAACCACCCTTTCTTGATAGGTTAAGATAACAACAAGCCATCAAGGAGATATCTCCAATTCTCTTTTTCAGTGAATAAATTTAAATATAAAACAATTGTTTCTTAATGAATTAGATCATCCTATTCCATTGTTCGACCATCAACCATCAACTTTGAAATGTGATTATTTCTTCTATGCACATTTGCCATTCTATGAGGAAAAAAAAGTTGTGCTCTTTGCCCCCTCTTTTAACCATAGTACTCTAGACTCCTGCCTCCAGCACATCTCCTCCAAACTAGCTATCTTGCTAAATTCAACTTGTTTTTGCTCTCTAAAAACCGCCTCATCAACTGATAAGAATTCCATTTTCAACTTTCAAAATTCATTAAATTGAACTTGTTGTATTCCACTATGTCAAATTCTTCCCTCTTCGACTTCAAATGAACAGCCTTCATTTTTCTTATCTTTTCTTCCAACACAAAACAGACAGTATTTATTAAACTTATGTTTATGGATTTGAGTGTAGCCGTGTAGGAATAGAAGTTCACAAGGTATTAGAAGACTTTTAAGGTATCCGGATGAGAAAATAGCTTAAATTTGTTCAATTTTAATAAGTGCAGGTTGCTGGATTCTCAGAATTAGCATGACTAAAGAGGTTAAACAATGACTATTTCGTGGGTATATTTGTTTGATTGATGGTCAATAAACAATTAGGAGTGATTGGAAATCAAATGATCAAAGTATTGGCCTTTGGGGATTTAAAAAAGATTTTAAAAGCTGTGACCATGTCCCATGTCCAGCAACAATTTGCAAAATTATCAAAATACCATTGGCAACCAAAATATACAAAAGTTTCAAAAATCTGTCCAGAAACCCACTACAATTCCTGGTCTATGCCCTAGTTTCATAACCATTAATACATTAGTTTGGTATCAAAGCAAAAGAACCAACTTCTAAGCTTTCTTCAACTGCAATTACATTTTCTGGCATATCAATCTATCACCATGGTAACACGACAACAGTTCAATCAAAATTTGATGCCCTCACAAGAGAATGCTTAGATGAAAATGTATGGCATTAACCTCTCTTTTTCATGTTAATAAACTGTGAAGCAAAGGTTGCCGTATTTAAGAACGGCATAATGCTAAAACAAAAGATTATATATTAATGTTGCAACTTTAGGGAGCACAAAAGAACTCTATAACCAAGATTCTAAATACAAGGCTTAGGGTCTTAGTGAGAAGTCACCATGCAGAACCATAAATTTTTACTTTGGGATCTTAAAAGCATGTAAATAGATGATTTCAAATTCAAAGTTCTATGCATTTGACGCATCAACAAACAAGGACACTCATGAATCAAGAAGCATGATGCATAAAAATAAATAAGCCTAATAAGAAAAGTCTACAGACAGAAACATGATACAAAAGTATTCTCTGTAACAAGGTTCAAAAGGCAAGTCTTGTAAATTCTATTTTCAATCCACCCAAAAAAAAAAGGTCTCGCAGTCAGATTAACTGCTGTGCTGACAAGAGAAGGATTTACCTGGTGGCATCGAAGCATTGCATTTTTTGCACTGCCAAACATGATAGAAGCCCAATCAATATATAGCTTTGGAAAGCAAAAGCGCCCTTTAGAATTTATAACAATTTGCCCAGCCAGCAGACCAAAAGTTTACTACTAGTGAATGTTCATGCTGTAAACATACCTGTGAACGAGAGGAATAGTTGTGGAAGCCACAATTGCAGATCCAGTCACCATTTCTCCATCCTTTAGGAACCATCAGCAGCTGATTTGCTTGGTTAGTAAATGTAAGCCCAGAAATATTGTTCCCAACAAGAGGCCAAGTAGATGCCTGCTGAATTCCATATTTATCAGCCCCTCCCAAAGACCAGTTAGAGTTCAAAGGCAGTGGCTGCTGGAGAGCTCCATTGCCCAATAATCCAATATTCATGTTTTGCTCTGGTCGTCCTTGGGCCCTGGCAAAATAATGCGGATGAGTTTGGAGAGAAGCTCCAGGCATTGCAATTGCTGGCATTGCTGCTACCTCCTTTGGTTGCCCGCACTTTTTGCACTTTTCTCTTGATGCATAATTGTTGTTAGTGCAACCTATTGATCCATTGCCACACACACCCAACCCACAATGCAGCCAGGAAGACGAAAAGGAAGCCAAGTATACGCACACCCACCAGCCCATCCCAGACCAAGATAGACATACAAAAATCACAAACTCACTCAACCCACTTAATAGCAAGTTTCTAACCTTGACAAAATGATACATATAATAAACAAACTAGATGAATAGCTTAAGGACATGAAATTCTTCCATCACCAAATAAATGTGGACACATTGCATAATTAATAAAAACGAAGTCTACAGCCAAATATATCCATAGACTCCAATAAAAAATGGGCTGTGCAGAATAATTTTAGTACCATAATTAAAAATTGACTTTAAAGAGTATAAAGTGGGATGCCATCAACTGTTGATAAAGTTGACAATGACACGAGGGTGAATATTTATAAATTTATCATTAAAAGCCAAAACATCACTCTGCTACTAATATGTAAAAGGGATTGCCGTAATATTCACAAGGGCGTGCTAAGAGCAACTCCCCAGAGCTGAATTCCATAGCAAAAGTGAGCAATGAAATTATAAACAGAAGGATTCAAGGGGATAAGTCTGCAAGGTTTCAGATTAAAAAATATAGAATTTCCTTGGCAGACATTATACTCTTTCCAAAATTTACATTTAAGATCATTTGATTTAAACGTGCCAGGACCATGTCAATAAATGATTACGTTTATTGTCTCTCTGTAATGGACTTTTCAATCAGTTACAGATCAGTGTCAATAGGTTATAAGCTAGTAATTAGGGGCCCATGTTCATACTAAAGGTGTTAGTGTGCATCCAAGTTACCAATAATAAATTTAGGCCCGCCCAACTTACTTTTAGTACCAAGATATGAATTTCAAAAACACCTGCATAGTCAAGAGTTCATGGTATGTTTTCAAGACAACAAAATCCTGGTTCAATCTTGCTTTAACTTGCAAAAGTTCGGACTGAAAGTTAGTTTTTGCAGATGTTCATACTGGACTTAAAAATTTTTTGGTCAATCAATAGTTGTTGCGAAACATACAAGGAAGTTGTTACATTATATAGCAGAATTAGAAACAGAAATTGCCCTCCTTCCAATTTAAAACTCGTACTTACATATCTAGCAATTCACACATCAAACTTCTGTTAGGGTTCGGGTCAAGAAAACTTCAAAACCCCAAAACCCAAATGGAAGCAGCAGTTAGCTTAATAACCCCATCCCGAGTCACTAGGAGATCCAAAAACCAATCCAACCAACTCCAATTACGACAAAGAAGAAACACACAATCATTTATATAAGTACAGAGGGAAGGAAAGAGAGTGAGTCAGAGGGAAGAGCTTTCACCGGTGCAGATCCAGTCGCCGATGCGGGGGAGCCATTTGGAATCGGCGGGGGTTTTGGTGTCCACAAGGAGGCGGGGCTGCTTGCAGCGGTTGCAGAAGGACCTGAACGCGTAGTTCCGGTTGCCGCATCCACTGCACTCCCAATCCCCTTCTCTGCCTTCTCCTCCCATCTCTTCTCCCTTCGAATCCCTGTACAGCCGCCAAAAGATTTCTGGAAGAAAAGGAGAGAACTTCCCTCTGCGGGTTGCTTATTCTGAATTTCTGCGAGGAGGAAGCGAGAGAGGGCGTGAAAGCGAGGGTTTCAAAGGCGGCTGATTCAACAATTTTATATGGTGGCACGCACTAATCACGTGCCTATTAGTGCCTCATCGAACGAGATTTTTTTTTCTTTAAGAAAATAATAACATACACCTAAATAAATCCTGTAAAAAAAATTTTAATTGAATGTCCACCAACTATAAATTTAACTTAACTGATAAAATTTTAAATTTATTTTTTAAAATTATTAATTTTAATTTTTGCAAAGCTACTAAAGTTTTTATCTGTCCGTCATTAACTCTAAATTCAAAGATTAATTGAGATGTTTATAAGTTGGTACAGATATTATAAGTTTTAAAAAAAAAATTCTATATCTAAGTGAATGTTTATCTAAAAAAGAGTAATTAATTTTTTTACAATATGAATTTACACTTGATATTTAAATAATTTTTCCTTTATATTTACACTTATACTATGATTAGAACATGACTAAGTGGAAAGAAAAAATAAAAAAAATATTTATAGTTTTTGTACAATTAATCAAATAAAATTAAATTTTGTTGATAAATATCTATTTATTTTAATCTTACTTTTCTAACTCAATTAAAAAAAATAATTTTTTTATCTTTTGAGTTCATTTTACATTTCTATTATTCTCTTTCACTTTTCATTTTTCTTTACAACTAACTCATGTTGTGAATATAACCCTAACATTTAAATAATTTCTAGTTAAAAGTTCTTTGATTTCAATGATAAGTTTAATATATTTCAAAATATTTTACAGTGCATGTATGTAAATATATATATATATATAACTTTTCACATAAATTATCACTTAAGCTCACTCTATACATATCCTAACTATTATTGCATTTAATTTAGATACAAAATAATTATTTATAATTTAAATAGTTGTCATGAATTTTTTTGCATATATGCGCGGATGAGAGCATTTCTATTTGAAGTAATTAATGTAAATCTCATTATAAGGAACTAATTTAATATTGTTATCAGTATTTAACGAATTATTTAATTGTATTTTACTTTAAATTGGATAATTTTTTTCAACTTTCTATAATAACACTTCATTTCGAAACATACCTTTTTTAAATTTGATTAATTTTAAAATAAAATTTTGATTTAATTTGATAAATAAAATTATATTTGAAACGTACTTTAAATTTAAAAATTGATTTGATTTGGTTTGATTTAAAAGAAATATCAAATAATTGATCGGAAATAAAAAAAAATATGATAAATATAATATATAAAGATAAATTTATCCACTTATTCAAATGATTTAAAAAAATAATGAAATCTCATTAAATTTTATTATTTTTTATTAAATTTTAAATGATATAAAAATCTTGAAATTTAAGTTATAAAATGAAATTAAATTTAACTTATAAAATTTTATTTTAATTCTAAACATAAGAATTATTAAAGTTAAATAAAATTAAATCCCATCAAATTTATTATTCTAAGCGTAACGTCATAAACTATGACATGTTTAAGCAATGTTACAGAAAAATAGAGAATTCTGGATTTTGCCTTGTTCTACTCCTATCGCACCGCAGTTCGAACTTTCTTCCAATCACTACTCCGAAGTTGCTATCCACAATCCCAAAATTATGAAAAAAAACAAAAAAAAGGCACAAAAGTTTTTGTGAACTTCATTTATGTTTTTTTTTTTTTTTTTCACAAAAGAAAGGAGACATTGTATTATTCGAAGACTGCAAACTTAAAAGTAATGCATTTGCAGGGTTCAAAACAGGAAGGGCAGTGAACTGTTGATGCCCCAGAACTCGTCATTGGGCCGCCGCACAGGGGCCAACATACATCAGCACCGCTCGCTTTCAACAAAAAGCGTGGTGAGCAAAAAGAACTGCAGCAGCATATTTTACCTACCATGTTGCCAAAACATGCACAAAAGCTCCGCGTTGTTCTCTGCAAATGTTGATCCCTGCAGAAGGCATTAACCAAGATCAGCAAATTAGCTTTAATGAATGGAGATTGAATCGTTATTGTGCATTTATACATGCCAGTCTGCAAGCGGAATTCTTTGTAATCTTTTTGCTTATTTATTTTTCATGAATCTAGAGGTTTGTTTTCATTCGCGCCTGTGTGTTATTAGTAGAAAGGCAGGCACAAGAATTCCGTCTCACAGCAAGCTAGTCAATTAAAGAAAATAATGAGATAGTACTTCGTCAGCATGCCTATTACTGCTATAATTTGTTGTTTCACTTGGTTCGCAAATGAAAGGTATTAAATGTAAATCAAAGAAGGTTGAGTTGAGAATTCTTATAACAGAACTGTATGTTTGCCCATGTAATGTTTTGGTAATAGTGGTAGTGCTCTTTGCTAGTGTCTCTGGACATATAATAACATAAACCCTGCTCCTCGGAGAATTTACAAGAACTTGAGTATGATAGCGATTGATGTTAAAAAGAATACCTGACATCCGACCGTTATTTCAAGCTTCCAAGGGGGGCACACATAATTCATGTCATGGAACATGGCCATCTAGAAAAGTGAGTCGCCGAAATTCAACATTGAAGTGATAAAATTGTAAAACAGTGCCCCAATTCTCTGTCATTTGTCACTGGCCACCACTACTACCACCATGGACCAGTCAATTTCTATTAATTGTCCAAACACACTACAAACGAATGAAACCTACATGGATTCCCTTTTTCCCCCTAAAAAGAAAAACCAAAAGATGAACTGTGGGATCAATCACATCTTAAGTCACAAATCAAACTAATCTCCTTAAACTCTAATTTGACAGTTTTAACATGATACCAGCAATATATTCTCTGCTTGCAGTTCACTAGAAGTCATTTGGCCAAGGCTTGCTACAAAGGAACCAAACCCCTAGACCCAACACCCTAACGATGGCAAATGCAAAATCCCGTACACAACTGGGGTGCTGATTGCCACAATAGCTGCTTCTCTAGTATAAGGCCAATTTTGTCACCATAA
>JAVXUM010000023.1:23703789-23713849 GCA_035590655.1 Pouteria glomerata
CGGCCAGTCGACAGTGGGTGAAGGAAGCGACAGTGATCAGCAATGATTGCTAGAGGTAAGTGGTGGTTGGTGAAGGGTGTGATTGGTGATAGTGGTGGAAAAAAAAATTAAGAAAAATACATTTTGTGCATTTTTTTAATTTTTAGAATATTTTTATTTATTTAAAAACTAAAAAACTGAAAACAAATTTATTAAAGATTGGGATATTTGTACTACTTTACTGACCTCTCTTGCTCTACAATAGTTTTAATCAAAAATAGTAATACGGAGTGAGATAAACTAATTAAGGAATGCATCTATTACTTTTTATTTAGTAAACAAGTGTTTGTATTTAATTTTTAATAAAAATAATGTTGAAAATTAAAAATTAAAAATTTTGCCAAATGAACTTTTAACTTTTGATTTTTTACATTTTTAACGTTTTGAAAATCATGGTAAAGTTTCGTTTTGAGCTCGATAAATTACAATAAATTTTTATAAATTTTAAATTTTTTAAACAATGTACGAATTACAAGACTAACTTTTGCCGGTTTATATATATATTTTTTTCCTTCCTAGCGCCTTCTTCTCAGTTAACCACGTGTTACAATAACAAGTCTCCTAGCCTATGTTTCGTATCGTTAAGAAGGGGAACGGAAATACTGTATTTGAAGTGAGAAACTGGGGCAAGGCAAAATAAAATGGAAAGAAAAAAAATTGTACGAATAAATAAAAAATAAAATTTTAAGTACATGTCTTTATTTGAATAGATTTAAAATTATAATAAATTAAAATACATATATTAATAAATTTAGTTTTTAATTTAATTATTTTTTTTCTAATCTCACCTTTTTTTTTCTACTTCTATTTTTGCCACAACTCAAACAAGTGAAAAGAATCTCTATAGATTTCTTTCCTTTTTTTTCTTAACAAATATTTCATCTAAACACAGCTAAGAGAATAGTAATAATTTTTTATGTTAAAAATAAAAATAAAAATTTCATATATTTTTTATTTTTGTTATTGGGGCTGTTTGGTACAAAACAAAAAAAATATAAAATTTTATAAATCTTTATAAATACGAATTATGAAACCATAAAATTAAAATTCTTTATTTATTACATAAAATATAAAATATTAATTTTTATAATTTTATATAATTTTATACATCTTCAAATACATATGCATCTCAAAAAAAGACAAAACAAATAAAAGAATCTTTAAACTTCGAAATTCGCTTTCTTGTCCTAAGTGGAAAGGCTTACCTAACGTGCCATAAAGGGTGCATTTTCAGAAGTTAAACATTATTAAGGAAGAAAAACTTACGCGCTGTCAAATCTCGCGTTCCACCTTTTTACTCTCACACACAGTGGGACTCACTTGATAAAAAAAATGATGCATAGACTCGCTTGATAAAAAAAAATGATGTATCTGTGCAGAATTATTTGCGAGATCACGACCCTAACACGGCTGATTAAGAAATAAATGTCATTAAAGTAATTACAAACTTTTGACTTTTACAACCCTTTACCATTTTAACTCCTATCAAAAATTAACAAGGCACTCTTGAAACGTCAATCCACCTAATTTTTTGTAAAGTAGTTCATAATTAAAATAGATAAAATTTTATCAGATAACATTTATCTTTTTTAATCACCTATCAAAATTCGAACAAAAATAATCAAAGAAAATAATAAATTTCACAAATGTATTTAATAAAAAAATGAAAAATAAATATATATATCTTCGAGCAAAGTACACTATTTTAGTAAAAATTAGATGATTCTTAGGGGAATCTAAGGCAGTTCATTGAGTACGCCAAATGCCATCTTAGTTTTTTGTATTTAGTTAACAAAAATTTCTCCGGGAATCTAATAAGCATGCCCTGTTTCACCTTCTACCTCTCCTCTGTTCCATCAAGCGGCAAATCAATCACTGAGCAAGAAACATCAAGTTCATGGATGACAATTCAATCATTCTCAGTACATCTCCGGCCTTAAATGCGTTAGATCAAGTCCGGGAGGATCACCGGACCCCGTAAATTCCTCTATTTCTCTACGTTTTTCTTTTTTTGGGATATTCAGAAATCATATATAGTTAGATGTATGTGATTTTGTGAAAGATTGGATGGAAGATAAAGTGAAGTCCAAGGATTGGGGCTGGTGGCTGCTTGTATCAGTGATTGCAGCTCTTGTTCTTGCCGCATCTCTACTCACTCTTTTAAGGAATTTACATGGGTTAGGCTCAAAGGGTGATCACGCTCCTCAATTTGCCATTGTTGAAAAATATTCTGCTGCTCTTAGCATTGCCATGCAATTCTTTGATATTCAAGAATGTAAAAACTCTCACTTTTCTTTTCCCTCCTCCAAGATTTAACTTGTAGACGGTTTTTTAATTGAAGTTTTGATGTTGGAGTACTCTTTGTTGAAAAAATTCTAATGTTTTCTGTTTTTTAATTTTTATTTATTTATTTTTATTGCAGCTGGTAAGTTGGAGAACAACAGAATTGCTTGGAGGGGTGATTCGGGCCTAGAAGATGGGAGCGAAGCGAATTTAGACCTGTCAAAAAGAATGTACGACGCGGGGGATTCGATCAAGTTTGGTTTTCCAGTGGCTTTCACCGCAACAGTCTTGTCTTGGTCCATCCTTGAGTACGGAGACCACATGAAGGCAGTGAAGGAGTTGGAAAATGCTCAAGAATCACTCAAGTGGATCACTGATTATCTTACCAATTCCCACCCTTCAGACAATGTACTCTATGTTCAGGTAGCACAACTCTTTCTAGCTAGAATTCAGGTTTAAGAATGCGTCTTTTTGTATATATCATATGCTTCAGTAAAAGTATGGATTAATCCTTGAAAGGATTTAGCTTGATTTGTTGTTACAAGGGGAGAATTAGTTGAAATAAGCAATATTAGATATCATGAATGTTCGGCAGCAAAAATTATCACCCAACGTGCTCACTATGTCTGCTGAAAGTAAGTGAATTTCAACTTGCAAGACAAAGCAAGTCAAAAGGATGGGTCAAAGAGGGTTCCCAACCACAACCTCTTCGATACTTAAGTCAGTGTTTGTTTTAGATAGTTAAAGAGAATAAAGCAACAGAATAAGTGGGCAATCGTGAGTGTACTTGAAAATCTAGCTAAGTATTGTATTTATAGTATGGGAAATGTAAATAAAATAATATTATTTTCTCTGAAATCGATTATTGCTTTCCCAATTTGGCTGCTTAGCCAGCATTACACCTTACTGTGAATTTAATGTCTATCATTTAGCATTTAATTATAAATAAACCAAATTTATTATTACATTCCCTATTCACTTGTGGGACCTGATACTCGTGGTCAGGGATGCGTGAAACTCTTTACACCCTTGCTCGGCAAACTTCACTCGAGAAGCCGCCACATGTCACCGTATTTTTTTGTACCAACAATGAATATCTCCTCACTCGAATGCTCCTCGAATCATCTTTTGCCTTTTATTGAAACCACCATTCCAGGTGCCCGAGCAATGTTCTGAGAAACTTCTACAACTACTTTTAACAATTGTGTGTGTTGTGAAAGGTGGGTGACCCAGAATTGGACCATAAGTGCTGGGAAAGACCAGAAGTCGCCACCCAAAGCCAAAAGAGGCCTCTGACACAGGTAAATACAACGTATCCAGGAACAGAAGTTGCAGCCGAAACTGCAGCGGCTATGGCATCTGCATCGCTAGTCTTCAAGACAACCGACTCTGCTTATTCGAGTTTGCTCCTTGAGCATGCCCAGCAATTGTTTGCTTTTGCTGATACATTTAGAGCTTCTTACAGTGTCAGCATCCCCCAAGCTCAGACATACTACAATTCTACAGGATATGGAGATGAACTCCTATGGGCAGCTTCGTGGCTTTATTTTGCAACTGGAGACCGGTCGTACCTCAGATATGTGACTGTTCAAAATGGAAATCCATTTGCTAACGGTCCAACTTGGTTCACTTGGGACAACAAACAAGCTGGAACCCAGGTGGAGTATCATTCTTAATATACTATTATCCTCAGATGAGTTTCAAAGTCTGATAATTGATACAGTTTAATCTCATGTCAGAATCTGTGTAATTTTATCTCATTATTCGGACAATAAAATTCATGTCAGAACCTGTGAAATTGCGCTTCTATTCAAAGCTTGATGGCAAAACATGTATTAATCAGGGAGTGTAATTGCCTTTGTTAAAGATTTTGGAAATGTTCGAGCAGGTCCTGATGTCCAGGATAAATTTCTTCGGAGCAAAAGGGATCTCAGTTGCAGAAAATCTTGGCCTCCAAATGTACAGGAGAGCCGCTGAGGCACTTATGTGTAGGCTATTACCAGATTCACCAACAGCCACATCCCTCAGAACAGACAGTAACTCTATGAACTTTTCATGGCTTTGCATTACATATATTTCCCATATTTAAACCATCTATTTAAGCTTGAGTGATCCTTTTTTTCTCTTCTTTTTTTCCAATCATTTTTTTTTTTTGGTAGAATTTTCCTGCTTCTTAAGAAGTATAGGAAGATGATCAAAAACATTAGTAATCAGAATCTTTATCTCCCCCAAGGGGCTCATTTGTTGATGGAATTCAACGGTTCTACCCTATACATGCAAGCATCAAGATAATATCCTCTGGGTGGTTTGACTACTCGGAGTCAGAGCTCAACTAAACAACCCTCAACACTGGAAGTGGTGACTTATATAGCATTGAGTACTGAAGAATATGATTTTCACATTTTGAAGTAGAAATAAAATGTACTTGTATGTAATATAATGGTAAACCTGATAAGTACCATTCATCTCCTTTGCTTCTTGAAACGCATTCTTTAACTAATGTAACCTACAATTTTGATGCAGGTGGACTGATATGGGTGAGCGAGTGGAGCGCTTTGCAGTATCCAATATCCTCTTCATTTCTAGCAGTCATTTTCAGTGACTACATGATTAGGTCTAAGACGCCAACCCTGTACTGCGATGGGGAGTTATACAAACCACCGGACCTGCGCAATTTTGCCATGTCGCAGGTATGGTCGTATAGCATGCGAAGGTGATCAAATTTTATGCGAACCAATAAAAAAATTTCCTGACAGTATACATATATATGTATATCTCAAATCAGAGATATTACTAATTTGGCACAGAACAGAAAGTTCAGTGCTAGCAACTCTCCTGTGTTTTTATTTACCCGACTACAACTGATCAACTACCAGGCTGATTACGTGCTGGGGAACAATCCAATGGAGATGAGCTATCTAGTTGGATACGGGGATAAATACCCTCAATATGTACACCACAGGGGGGCTTCGATTCCTGTTGATGCAAGAGCGGGCTGTAAAGACGGCTTCAAATGGCTGAACTCAACAGATCCGAATCCGAACGTAGCAGTCGGAGCACTTGTCGGAGGGCCATTCCTGAATGAAACTTATGTTGATGCCCGTAACAACTCAGTGCAAGGCGAACCAACCACTTACGCTAATGCCCTCCTCGTTGCCCTTCTCTCTGGATTGTTGGCCACTTCTCCGGCGGCCCAGTCTTTTACTTAAGCACCACCATTGCCTGTACAGCTTGAAATAGGTTAATTTAGAATTTTAGCTGTGTCCTGTAGTAGACCTCTATGCACTTCTGTCTTTGCTGAATTTTGGTGGCCTTTAATTGGTTGGAGCTCTTTCATTTGATCTGATCCGAATATCTTATCATGCACAAGATACACATATATACACGTATATTCTTATGGGACTTGTGATATTTTCATACGGTTCATGGATGTCTATCAAACTGAATCTTAAAATGATTTGCTCATGGGTGTCCGTCGATGAATATGATAGATGGATTGCTCGCTCTTCATTTTGTAAAATAGTGTCCTTCGAAAATCAATTTGATGGAAGGGATTAGATAATGGTGCATTCATACCATAATATATGATATTAAATATAATATATAATTAATTTTTTATATAATTTTCTTTTATTAAATATGTGATTGGTGAGATATAAAGTGGGGTAAAATATATAATTTGATAAAAGTTGCATTAAAAAATAATTTTGAACCCTTAAATTTTGGTAGGAAGTAAACCTCCGTGATCTTACTTATTTCCATTTTGATATATAAAGCCCATTATGGGTTCTAATAATGCAAGGTTTATTTGATAAAAAAAATAAATTACATATATAATCCTCTATCTGATAAATAAATAAGATCTTTGTGTTTGGAATACGATTCTTGAAGAAAAAAGATAAGAAAGTAAAGTTTAAATTTATTTTGGTATAAAAAAATTAGTAATGATTAAGAGTTGATAAGATAAGATAAGATAATTATATATAATTACTGTACCGTAGTTATTTTTTATTTAGTGATGAATTATATATATCATAACTGAAAAATATTACAGATTAGGGGGTGTTTGGAAGAAAAAAGTTTGACAAAAAATACAGTAAAAATACAGTTGATTTGATATAAAGGTGATATGTGTTAAAATTTAATTGAAAAAAATACGAAAAGTAGTTAAATTTGGTGAAATTTGATAACTTTTGACGCCACCAAATAGGGCCTAGATTTGCAAGTATGATGTCTACAAATAGTGTGTTAAATTCTCTAGAGAAGAAATGTTAGACAAAGAGAAAATAATGAATGAAAAAAAAATTACTAATCTAGTTAAAGTAAGGGAACTTGATTAAAAGAAAGAAAAAATATGAAAAAAAAAAAAAGATAACGTTTAATTTGGATATAAATCTATAATGCAATAAAATAATTAAAAGTTCATTTAAGTAGAGTAAAATGAAAACAAAAAATAAGAAAAAAGAAATTATTTAAAAATATATCTTGTGCCTATTATTTTTATAATAACAAATAAAATAAATTAAAAAAATAAGTCCAAAAATTTTTATTCTTCACATTTGCGAAGTTGTTTTGAAATAAAGAAAATAGAAAAATTTGTAGCGAAATTTCATAATATCATATCCATCCACCACATAAAGAAAAAATAAATGAGATGTACTAATAAGATATAATAGTAAAGTAATAATGTGTATTTTATTTTTTTTTTAAAATTTCTTCTCAATCTCAAATTAAAAAAAAATAAAACCTAAACCATTTTCCTTTTCTAAAGTCTTAAACACGCGAAAGGAAGCGTCACTTTTTTTATTTTTTTATTCCATCTTTTCTTATTGTAACCTTTATTTATTTAATTTTTTTTTTTACATATAAACTTGGAAACAAGAAGTATAAATGTTTTAGTAAAAGTGACAAGCTTTGACGGGGTTTGCTTTAATTTTGCATAATCAGAGGCGAGGTTTTAGTAATTTTATCAAATACAAATACCGGGAAAGAACACAAGAACCGAACCTGTCGTCATACAGATATATTCAAATTTTCTGTTGAAGCTTTTTGGTTTGTGCAGAGCGCGTGTTGGAAAATTCTTTATCATTCACAACATTCGGTCTCGGGCTCCGAGTCAAAGCCCGTCAAAAGCTTCCAAATCCTTCTCAAATCAGAAGGTGACCCCTCTCTCGATCGCGAATTGTTTTCATCTTCCGCGAAATGTTGATTTTATTGTTTGCTTGATTTGTCGATCCGTGGTGTATGACTCTGTCTTGTTGTTCATTGCAATCTCAGTTTCATTCCTTATTCATTGCTCAACATTTAGGGTTTGGTCGAGAGCTTTGGAGGTCGAGATTTTTTTTTTTTTGTTCTCTTTTCGCGTTTGGATTACTGAAGTCATATAGTGTCTATTCATGGCTCATATTAATTAGATCAATTGGGGTTTTCTGAGTTCGTTTCAGTGCCTTTTTTTTTTTTTTTTTTATCAAATCATGATTTTGAAAGCATCTTTTCTTTTGGTAGCAAAATGTGGAAATTTTGTTGTTGAGATAATTTGAATTGTCATTTTGCATGTGGAATTAATCATTTTGTCACTAGGGTTTAATTTCTGCCTAATTTTGTGGTGAAGCTCCCGCCAAGTTAAGTTTTTTATTTCACCATTGTCTCCTGAGTTTCATGCAATTATTTGCAATGGTTGATATTTTATTTTTCTTTTTTACTTGAAAGTTAGCAATAGTTGATACCATTGATCATAATTTTTCAGAATCTGCATATATGAACTACCTGTTTCTGGAGCTGTACATTTTTTTTTGGTAAGTAAATATTATTAGGGGATGAGGCTGATATGACTCAAAGCTGTGACCTTTGATCAGCTTTGGAGTCCCTTCTCCATTTCAGCTAACCCCTCTTGTTTTCTGGAGTTGTACCTTATGGAAAGTTGAATGTTGAGAATTTAGTTAGGGAAAATTGAGTGTGGTCATAATTAGTTTGCCCCTGGTGGCACCGTAAATGTATACCTTTTCATTGGAATCAAGTGCCATTTTAGTTCTAAATTTTAACATGTCCTCTAATTCCAAAATTTGATGTTTGGATTCTATGCTACACACTACAAGTTACTGTTTGGACTTGTGTTCCTTACTCCACTGAAATTATTACCTCAATTATTTAATTATTATTTTAGTTATTAACACGAAAATATAGTTCCAAAAGTTAACTTGTGCATATCACTAGCTGGTATTTGAGCAATTTCTCTTGTCGCCTGTACAAAACATTTTCCTGTTGCAGTCATGCAGTGATAATGGAAATTTTCAATACAAGTACTATTTTTTATAAGCGTGTATCGTGGGTTATTTTTATTTGTATATTTGTTACAGATGTTTATAAATGTTAAAAGAAAGTAATTCCTTTTAATTGGTTCCTTTTACAAGTGATATGGGTTGGTGGTTGTTTATCTTGATTACGTTTTTCATGTTTGAGGTTTGACTTCCATACTCTGAGAAAAGAGAAAACTTCATGGGTTTCTAGAGAATCAATTTATTGTAAAGGGAAAAGTATCATCAGCTACTGATGGGATGACATGGCAGCAGGGAAAAAAGGTTGACTAGTTGCTGATGTTGGGCTATGGTGTACATTACTCTACTGGAGGTTGGTGATGAGAGGTTCAATCCATGCTTTTGAGAAAATAGGGGCGAAACAATGGTTTCATGTTAGATTTCACTTACAAGGAAAGGGAGAAAGATTATGATTTTGTTGTGAAGTCGAAATGGTGGTGTCTGGGTAGGCATTTAATCTTAATTTATAGCTTGGGGGTATGGTTGGCCTATCATTGCATAAGCGAAGGCATAATTGAAAAGAAAAGGGAGTAGGAAAGGATCCTTAACAGGAATAGTGGACTTGGAAATAGGGATGTCAATGGATCGGGTTTGGGGAGAGGATCCTTTTCCATGTCCTTGCCCCCTTTTAATAATACCCATTCCAATCCCCGCCCCCATCTTCATGTGGGGATGAAATCCTCCCCTATCCCTGTCCCCATCTTGATTCGGGCTTCCCATTCCCTTCTCCACCCACCATTAAATTTAAAAAGATTGAATTTTTATGCATAAAAATTATTTATTAAATCTATATAATGTTATATAGTATTTAGTTAGAATATAAATTATTGCATATTTTCAACCAAAAAATATTATATATTAGCATATAATTTTACATAATATACGTAATGAATATTAACTAATATATAGGGGTTATGTAAATGTATACAAGGTAGTATAGGGAGTATCATCCCTTTCCTCTAGCATCTCCAAACCAGCTTCAAATGGGGTGGGTAATGTACAAATAGGGACAGGTAACCATTCGGGTAATTTGCCAACCCTAATGCACAATTAGGGACGGGTAACTGTCCATAAAATTTCGGCTAGGGACAGGTAATCATAGTTTTGCCAATCCTACTTGGAAAGCTTCCTACTTTAACTAACTAAATGACAACCATTGAGAGGATTGAGGATATTAGGCTATTAAGGGATGAGGCAGACTCGGTTTCTTGGGAAGCTTCCAAGAAGGGGGAGTTTGTGGTGCTTTCCTTTTACAAAAGGTTGGTCGAGGAAGGGGTGGCGAACTTCCCATGGTCTCAACTTTGGAGGCTTGGACTGACCCTCAAAGTAGCCTTTTTTTTTTTTTCCTGTGTGGTGTGTGATTAGGGGGACGACCCTAACCATTGATAACTTTTGCATTTGAGGTGATATTTTGATAATCAGGT
>JAVXUM010000023.1:23718592-23737920 GCA_035590655.1 Pouteria glomerata
ACACACAGACTTATGGTGTTGATCATCAGGAGACATTTTATCCAGTGGCTAAGATGAACACAGTTAAAATTTTTCTATCACTAGCTGCTAACTTCAACTAGTTTTTAGAGCAGTTTGATGTAAAAAATGCTTTGTTTTGTGACCAGCCCTCACAACAGTACAACAGAAGACAAAGAGAGGAAGAAGGGAAGGGAGAAGAGGGATACACAGAAGGAGCTGTGGGTTTTGAGTCTTGATTGTCAGGAATGGTGGAAGGAGGGCCGTCAGATGGCTTTGCGTTGGGGAGAGGAGGACGGTTCAGATGAAAGCTCCAGCCAACTCAATCACAACTCTCCAGCGTTTGAGGAGACCATGAACCAGACTGCTGGCAGCATCCAAGAAGGTAAGGAACATGACGAGAGCTCAATCTGTCAGCCAAAAGAAAAAGGGCATGTGGGTAACAGCTGGCCAACACCAAAGACACCTTTTGGAAGGGCAACATGGGAACTTCAGCAAACAAAGGAGAAGCAGTTGGGTCGGGTCATAAACGGGTAGGAGCAAGAGATGCTAAAGCCTCATCCGAACCAGCCCAAGCCCAGTTGGGATAGCCTTCATCATTCGGCCCAATGATTAAGAGCACCTGTGAAAGATAAATAAAAGCCCATGATTAATTTCTTTGCCCCCAGTGGAGTCATGCAGAAATTCAATATAGTTAAAAACAAAAAACAATACAATATTACAATAATGCCCATGTTTGTTGGGATATAAATAATAGCACGTAGAAGAGCCTGGTAAGCTGGAATTTGTAACTGATTGCAATGCAGATTGGGAGGTCCCCCCTCGAAGTGGTTATCTTTCATTTTTAAATTCAATTTAGTTCCATTCAATTTTCTTTCTTTCTTTCTCTCTCTATTTTCCGCTATTTCTCGTTAACCAAACAACCTTCGAGAATATGCAAATCAAAGGGAGGAGGTAGGGGTGTTCATCATGCTTTTCTTCATGACAATTTAGAAGAAGAGATATATATGGAAATACCTCTAGGATTCAAGGGGAATATAGGAAACAACAAAGTTTGTCTGTTGAAGAAAACATTATATGGTCTCAAGCAATCTCTTATAGCCTAGTTCGGTAGATATTCCAAAATGATGCTAGCCACCGGATATAGACAGAGTAATGGAGACCATACATTTTTTATCAAGCACTCAGATTCAAAGGAAGTAACAGCTCTCTTGGTTTATGTTGATGACATAATTATGTTAGGGAAAAATGGAAAGGAAAAAGAAGCCTTGAAAAAATGTCTAGCCAAGGAGTTCGAGATAAAAGTACTTGGTAGATTGAAGTATTTTTTGAGAATTAAAGTAGCTCATTCCAGCGAAGGTATTCTTATTTCACAGCAAAAGTATGTCAGAGACCTCTTGAGGGAGACAGGAAAGTTGGCTTGCAAACCAGTAGCCACACCAATTGACTCGAATCAAAAACTTAGAAAAGTAGATGAAAATTCAACTGTAGACGAAGAAATGTATCAGAGGCTGATAGGAAAGCTCATATATCTGGCTCATACTAGGCCAGACATTGTATTTACTATAAGCATGATAAGCCAGTACATGCAAAATCCTAAAGAGATTCATTTGCAGGCAGTGTCACAGGCCTCTTGAGGGAGACAGAAAAGTTGGCTTAAAAACTAGTATCCACACCAATTGACTCAAATCAAAAACTTAGAGAAGCAGATGAAGATTCAGCTGTGGACAAAGAAATATATCTGAGGCTGGTGGGAAAGCAAGAAATATATCTGAGGCTAGTGGGAAAGCTTATATATCTGGCTCATATTAGGCCAAACATTGCATTTGCCGTAAGCATAGTAAGCCAGTTTAGACAAAATCGTAAAGAGATTTACTTGTAGGTAGTAAATAGGATATTACATTACCTAAAAAAAATCTTGGTAAAAGCATTCTGTTTAGAAGAAATGGTGGATTGGCTCTTAAGGTTTACATTGATGTAGATTATGCTGGCTCACCTATCGATATAGGATCAATTTCTGGCTACTGCATTTTTCTTGGAGGCAATCTTGTAATATAGAGCAATAAGAAGTAAAATATAGTAGCAAGATAAAGTGCAGGGGCAGAATTCAGAGCAATGGCTTTGGGAATATGTGGGCTATTATGGATCAAAATAATCTTAGAGGACTTGAAGATCAAGTGGGAAGGACCTATGAGTTTACTCTATGACAACAAGTCTGCAATTAACATAGCCCATAATCCTGTTCAACGTGACAGAATGAAGCACATTGAGGTAGACAGAAACTTTATAAAGGGAAAGTTGGATAGTGGACTGATTTGTACCCCTCGTGCTTCGACCAATGGCCAGCTTGCTGATGTACTTACCAAGGGTCTCGATAGTACAACTTTTCAAGGAATTATCATTAAGCTGGGAATGAAAGATGCATATTCTTTAGCTTGAGAGAGAATGTTGAAAAATCGGGAATACCTTTGGGTGTGTGCTATTGTTAATGTATATTAATTGTATTATGTACTTGTATTATATTCATGTCTCAATAGTTAATATAGGGATATGAATGTATCCGTATTTAATATGGGGAGATGTATCTAGCTCATAGATAATTTGAGAAGTCTTTTTTTGTACTTGTGTAAATATAATCATAGACAATCTAGTTGGGCATGTCAAGTCTTTCAACAAATCATGCTCTTTCACAACTAGTAATATTGTAGCCAAATGACAATTTTGTCATATTTTAGTCTTTCCATCGGCCCTTTTGGTATGCTATAGACATTTCTACATCATGATCTAATTCATAGCAAAGGGATGAGCAACGGCTCAAGTTTAAGGTTGCTCGTTCCCATAATAATTTTATGGAGGTATTGAACCCACCTGTTTACCTTTTTGTTTTTTTGGAAAACTGATTAGCAGGTCGTCCGGTTCGGCAACAGGTTTGCTGTTAATCCATTATTGTTGTTGTTGTTGTTTTAAAGGTTCCGTTTGGTTTGCTATAAATCTCTGAAAATATCTGAAAACCTCTAAAAGTTATACACTTTTTATCTGACTGCACAAATTACAAATTCTCACTTTATCTCACTCCAAACACACCCAAAGATGATTTCAGAATAATTGAGCGGCCAATTGCTACTGCCGCCACATTCTACTCCATATGACTCCTCCTCATGGTCGTTATGCAATATTGATAAGCAAAATATTGTTCTTAAACAAGAGGATTGCAAGTTCAACAACACCACTCATGCCCTTAAATGTTATAATGGGGATATCAAAATCATCAACCCGAACATGACAACTCAAGTACTGTATAATGATCCAGTAGCAGTAGTGGTACTCCCTACCATGTCAAAACCATGTGAAGTGATCATTTGTCTCAAAACCGGTGATCTCTCATGTTTTCCATTTGGACGTGATATTCCATAGGATGATGCCCTTAAATCGTGAGAGTCACTGCATGAAGATGCCCTTAATCGGAAGTTTGATACGGTGATTCACTGCGACACGTTATCGCTGAAGACGCAAAGACCCGTAGTCGGAAATTTCTGAGCTGTGTCATCACTGTTGTGTCCTGCACTACCTTTCACTCTCACTAGTCACTCTCGAATATGTATATGTCAGCCTTGAATCGTATCAGGAATATTTGGAGCTTAACGGTGGCTTCAAAATCTGAAACCTGTTAAATTTGATTCCAAACAACCCAACCTGAATAAAGCATCTCATGACTCAACCATTATGCATCAGGTCATCCAGGTAACTGGGTTTGTTGCATGCCCCTAACTTAGCTACAGTTTGCTTCAATTTACTCGTCAAAAAATTAAGTTGTTCTAACACTTGGCTAGTTTGCTATGTTTCTTGTAATCTAGAGCTATCAGACTTGGTAAGTTTGTTCTTCAAAGGACTCGTACCATGTGTCTAGAATTCCCCGAGAGAATGTAGGTGTGCCCATATGATGTCAGAAGAATTTGATAGACGCAAGAATCTGGATGCAAACCAGAGCATTTCTCGATAGATGTTTTCTATGCATGAATTTTAACTTACTGTTGTTGCTTATGTCATATATTATGTGGACTTATGTAAATGCATGAAGTACCTGGGTGGACATGTGACCTACGGTAGGGTATTGGAGTAAGTCCAACGCATCTAGCTTGATGTGCGCCTGGCAGGCATGTATGGAAATCCAAGTTGAGTGTGAAGTTGTAATGAAAAATTCATAATTTTGCTACCTTAGTTATTACTACTTCTAAGCGAATAAAGGGGGTGTTTGGTGTGGCGAATAATAGTTTGAGTAATATTTAGGTGTTTGGTGGCAAACCACGTTTTTCAGAGATGAATAGTGAAAAATATTAACTTTTGCAAAGAAATCCGTCGGAACGATTTTCAAATCTTTTCAAAAAATATTGACAATGGGTCTTATTTGGTAGCTTATATGACAGTGGTCACATTTAAAAAAAAAAATTACAGCTATTCTATTAATCGAACTCAAGTTATGTAATTTTTTTTATAGTTGTAATAGGTGTGAATGTGTAAAAAGTAGTAGAGAATTTTAGAGTTTTTGAGCATTTTTCAGAGTTTTTCAGTATTTTATTGTATCCGAAACACCCCCAAAGTGTCCATGCTAAAGGTTCTATACAAACACCATTTTATTCTTGGAAATGAAAGAAATATGCCACATTATGTAAATATTTAGCCACATGGTATCCTTGGACTTGGGATTAAATGAATTTGATGGTTAGATTTGCACAAACACCCAACACATCTGAGTTCATGTGGCATAAATCATGTCTATGGTTCATCCTTACCTTTGTTCTAATTGCTTATATTAAGTTTTATTTTTTGATGAATAAATAATTCTATAAAAGAAAGAGCATCAAGGCAATGCCACACATTGGGCTACAACTCCTCTCTAGCTTATAAAAGACAAAAAGGATTCCAAATCTGGATCTATACCCACCCTCCAACTATACAAAACGTGAGCAAAAAAAGGCTTTTAAACCTATAAAGCTTTGTCTCAACCCTGTCAAAAATTATTCTGTTTCTTTTTTTCCAGATTAACTAAAAAAGGCAAAAAGGAGTTACATCCGAAGTTATCATCTTTGGATGACTCAACCCTACCAGGACCTAAAATAAGTGTGTAAATCTTTTGGACACGACCATTGCACACCATTGCAAGTTATCAATAGTGAGGGTCCTTCCCTAAGCTACACACCAAATAAAAAAACGACATCTTAGGATGCATCCTACACCTTCAAATTTTCCCACAAGGGAGACTCACCTCTTCTCTTCCTCTGAAGCCTTATAATAAAATTTCACCTCATAATCTTCTGACTTTGAAAGCTTCCACCTAACCCTATCATCCCCCTCCTTCACCTTTAACATCTACAGGTTTTGCAAGAATGCAATATAACCTTCGACTTTCCAATTTTGAAGGTTCCTCCGAAGCATAACATTCCACCCGCAATTGCGCATGTTTTATTTCCAACAACAAGGCTTCCTTATTGAATACCTGCTGTTTTATCGCTAACTCAATATTGTCTAACAACAAGGCTTCCTTATTTATCGCTAACTCAGTATTGTCTTGCCGTTTTATTTCCTATGCAATTTTGATGGTATCAATACCTGCCACACAAGCTCGAGATGTATGATCTGGTTGATTTTTTATTTTTGTTTGAAAGCAGGTTAGTTTCGAAGACATCTCAGTTGGAGAGTGAGAAAATGCAGAAAGAAACTGAAGTCCAGAAACTCATGGAAGAGAATGTGAGGTTGAGTGCACTACTTGACAAAAAGGAAGCACAGCTCTTGGCGATGAATGAACAATGCAAGGTGATGGCCTTGAATGCATCAAATATCTAGTCTTTTAGGGTCTTGATTGCATTGCACGCACCCTGTCATTGTCATGCTCAGCCCCCCTGCTGACCTTCTTGGGGAAGTAGGCAAATAATATTCGGTCTGAGAATCTGTTTGGGACGTTTCATTGAAATGTAACATTTGAGAGGAACCTGTAGAGCTCGTTAATTAAGGAATACTGTTTTACTACGATGCTTGTGATAGAGCAAAAAACATTCATTTGGTTTGTGACAGTTGTGTTAATCAAATAGATAGGTATTCTTGTATCATTTTTGGCAAAGTTGAAGTTGCATCATTGTAAAATCTACCATGATAGGAATGGTTTCTTTGCTTTACCTGATTGGAGGAGCAGGTGTTCTTTCCAGTTGCTCTTGCCAATGAAAACGGCCTGGACAGAGAGAAGCATTGATGTACTGTTCATTCTTGACAATTATTTGTTGTCCTTGATTCCAAAGACAATTGCAGAATTTTGAGTTTTACCGTATAACTAAAAGGAAAATGTAGAGGAGTGGTTTGTTAACAATGAAATGAAGCGTGGGGTGCATGGTTTCTTCTTGCTTCTCGCAGTCACCTCTTTCCTGGGTCGGGTTTCAACCCTGCAAACCAATCTATTGAGTGGAGTTACTGATCCGCTTATGACTTTCCCTCTCATCTGATTTGAGATACCCGAACTTACAGTGCTGTCAACGTGATTCAAACGGCTCTGAACAATTTTTCTATTGAGTGCTTGCGTTGAGTTGCTCTGATGCCATTATCGTGACCTATGTTTTAACTTAAAAAATTGGTTCATTGAGTGGATTTGCTGACCCATTTATATCATGTCCGGGACCTCTCTTCCATCCAACGTAGAATTATTATGCCTCTATACCTCTCTTTGATCAATGTAGGATTCAGCACAAGTATACGACATATCTGATTTAGGATGCGTTTTGAGTATCAAAAAATAGTAAAAATATAATTTGGGTAAATTTTTTTGCCTTTGGCCCATAGTTTTCAAATTACATTTTTTAAAAATAAATAAATAGTGAAACTTTTTAACTTTTGTATCAATTTTTTGTAGAGAGATTTGTTTGGATGTATCAAAATGATTTTATGTTAAAATTTATTGAAAATCGTTAAAAAATTTTTAAAATTTGTAAAAAATTATTAGGGTTTGTGGAATGTTAAATGTTATTGGGATTTGTAAAAGATTTATTGAAATTTGTAAAAATTTGTTGGGATATATAAATATATAAAAGTTCATAGAAATTTTACGAAATACGAAAAGTGCAAAATGTGTTAGAAATTTTTAGAGATTTTCAGTATTTTTTTAAAGTTTTTTAGCATGCCAGGTCTTATCAAAAACCTAACCATTTAGGACCTGTTTAGTAAAACAGTTTTTAATTTTTGTATTTAGTTTTCAATTTTTTATTTTTAATTTTCAATTTCGTAGCAGAAAAAAAAAACTTGAAAGCGCGTTTAGTAACAATAGTTGTTAATCAATTTAATTAATTAAATTAAATTATTTTAATTATATTATTTGTTAAAAATAATTTAATCCAATAAAAATAAAATATGTTAAACATAATTTACTATATTATTTTTTAAAAAATAATTTAATAAAATATATTTCATGTTAATTAAAGTAATTAACTTAAACTAATTTGATATCGGTAATTAATTAAATTTAATTATTTTAATTATATTTTTTTATTAAAATAATTTAATTCAATAAAAATAAAATATATTAAATATAATTTAATTATATAATTTACCAAAAATATAATTTTTCAAAACATATTGAAATAACATAAAATAGATCATATCTAAATTTTGCAAAATTAGGCCAAAGGTTGCCAACGACTAGAGATAAGTTGGGGCGGCTGGGGGGAAGGCAATAGAGCAATGACTGAATATAGGTGGTAATAAGTAGATGGTAGTGGTTGAAGATGGGTGATAGTTATGACTGGTAGGAGTTGTATAAAAAAATATTTTTTCTATGTATTCTTTTTACAAAAATTGAAAATTAAAACAATTTACCAAAAGTTCTCAGGTTCAGTTTTTAAAAAAAAAAAAAAAGAAAATAAAAAATAAAAATTTAATTAATTATAATTAAATTTAATTAATATAAAAATATTTTATTAAATTATTTTTAACAAAAATATAGTTAGAATGATCGAATTTAATTAATTTAAATCAAATTCAAATTTTTTAACAAATAATATAACAAATTATGTTTAACATATTTTATTTTTATTTGATTAAATTATTATTAACAAATAATACAATTAAAATAATTAATTTAATTAACAATTATAAATATTAACTAACAACTATTATTGTCAAAAATTTTTTATTTGTTTTGCCATAAAAAGAAATTTAAAATTAAAAATTAAACACAAAAACTAAAAATTAAACCTAAAAAACTCGATATAAAGAGTAAAAGCTCATAGCTATAGTTCGTTATAGTTTTACCAAATAGAAGGGGCAGAAAACGGAATCTCATTTCACGGTTTCGTGGGAGATTTGTCAAAATTTTTTCAGACATTATTTGTTCAATTATTTTTATTTTTATTTATTTTATAATTTTAACAATAGAACAAACAAAATTCAGTGACTACCCGGCCAGCAGAAAACCGTCCTCTGGGTGTGACTGCCTGGCCATCAGAAAACCATACTCCGGCAACGATAACAACCACTCAAAAATGATCCGCCCATTGTCTGCGACAAAACAAAGGGACGATAAAGTAGATGAAGGAGTGTCTGCCCCGGCGCCAAAACGCATCAAATTTGGAAAAGGTTATGAAGATAACGAGAAGAAGGTACAATTCGAGATTATCCAGATTCACAGTTTAGGAATTTCTGGTTTATCTTGTTGGGATTTGGATAAGGCTATAATGTGATTAGGAAATAAAATGTGTTTGTTAGGTAATTTAGAAGTAGGCATTGAATTACGCAGTAATTGTTGTTGAGGTTATCATGTGTTCCTCAATCTATGTTAGCTGTTCATGAATTTGCTGTATATTCTAGGCAAGAACTGAAGAATGTTTTCTTTTAGTTTCAGTCCTATATGCATTGCACTCATTCGTTTGTTGCTGTGTTAACATTTCTTGTGTTTAAGTTGTTTAAGACCCAGATTCCCGATTCATTATTCCACATTGCATTTATTAAGGGAACCCATATTTCTAATTGTGTATTCTATGGGATCATGTTTGAATGTTTCATTACCTCTCGAGAACGGGCTTTATATTTGTTTCACGAAATTTCATAGATGGTATATTTCTTTGTTAATGGCATACTCCAAAATCAAATTATTTAGTTGTATTATGAATACTTCTGTGAGTAGCGGAACTTTGCTTCTACTTGCATGTTATCAAAGTTTTTATCTGATCTCTGTATTTAGCTCATTTCTTCCAAGTTTAAACTTGTTAGTTTGCGGGTTTTGTTTGTGTAGACTTCGAATAACAGATTGGAAGGTGTTGAACTTTGTGTTCCAATAGTGTATGGAACAATGGCATTTTGGCTTGGTAGAAAGGCCAGTGAGTAAGTATAATTTTATTTTGTTCTTTTTCTTATCAATAGATTTAATTTTTCTTTCTATGTCTGGGATGAATTCCTCTGATTGCTTTCGTACCAACTAGGTCTCAGTCACATAAATGGAGGGTCTACGTGCACGGGGCAACAAATGAGGATCTGGGTGTGGTAATTAAGAGAGCTGTGTTTCAGTTGCATCCCAGTTTTAGTAATCCTCTGAGAGTAGTTGAAAAACCCCCGTTCGAGTTGTCGGAATGTGGATGGGGTGAATTTGAAATTTCCATCTCCCTTCTTTTCCACAGCGATGTTTGTGATAAGCAGTTGAACTTGTGAGTTATATTTTGTTAGTATAGTTTGATTTAGTATACTTGGCAGCGTAGTATTAATAATGTCCTAACTATTTACAGATACCACCATTTGAAGTTGTACTCCGAGGACAAATCTGCCCCACTGTCTACTAAGAAACCTGTTGTCATGGAATCTTATGATGAGATTGTTTTTCCTGACCCCTCAGAGGTTTTTTTTGCTCGTGCACAGAATCATCCAGCTGTAACTGTCCCAAGGTTTCTTGCTACTTTTGACTTGCCTCCTGGTAGGAGTTCTTGCTGTACCATGGTGTAAGTTCTGTCTTAGTATATTTACTTTGATCTTAGATTTTGCTGCTGGGTTATTGCAGTACCAATTGAAGATGCAAATGAAAATAAGATAGGCGATACAAAAGATCATGTGCTTAATCAGTGGTTCACAAATTTCTCAGATGTGGACGAGCTATTAAAACTAGCAGCAGCTCGTCAGCAGGTCAGAATCACTTGGTTGCTTTCTTCTTTTTTCTGATGAATAATTAGTTAGATTGGGACATATAGATTAGTTTGTGACACTTATATTTGCACATAGTAAGTCTTTTTGTGTGGTTACTTTATGTCTCTCCGATAAAGGATAGAAGCTCAAAGTTAAAGAAGTAATTTGTCTTTTGCTCAACTCATTTAAATGCTCTAATTTAGACAGAAAACCGAGGACTGCAGTTTGAACTTTCTTTGCCCCTCATTTGTGATAGGCAGTATAATTGATGAAAAAGGGACATATTAGGAAAAGATCATTTGACTTTTAGTTCCTCCTCATTGTCTTCATAATCTTTTCTATTCGTGTCTATGCTTAAATATCTCAAATTTAATGAAGATTTGAAATAATTAATTAATTTCATAATTAGATTAAATGTGTCAAATTTGGGTTAACGTATTAATGTCATATCTGGGTTTTCCTCTATAATTTCAAATTCGTGTCATATCGTGTTTGCATGTTACCATATAATGTCTAATATTGCTAGCCCCAACTCTTTTCAAACTTTCTAATTTCATAGAACTTCATCACCATCCCCATCACATCAGCCTTTACTGCATTCCAACAATAAGAAAAGAGTGTAATTGTCATACCATTTGGTCCTAGAGCTTTGTTATTTCAAGGTAGCAAACATCTCCTGCTCAGCAACCCTCTCTCCGACTCCTTGTCCTCATCTGAAATGGCCACAAGTTCCGTCCGATCCATTCTAGGTCTTCCCACTTCTTAGGTATAAACTGTTTATAAAAACCAACAATCCAATATGTGATGTCATCTGCTTTTCAATCACTCTATCTGCTACCTTCATTATCCAAATGTGCTTGTGTCCCCTATGTGCATTTGCCACCTTATGGAAAAAGTGAGTTTTTCTATCCCATTCTTTCAACCAAATCAGCCTTGCCTATTGTTTCGAAGAAGGTTAAAGAAACTAACCATCTTTTTTTTTAAATCAATAACAAACTCTTTAACATTAAAAAAGGCATATCAAAATTGGCAGTTGTGTAGTCCTTAGGAATGGGGGAGAAGGTACATGGAAAAAAAAATCCAACATATTGAGAAATATGATTGATGTTTCTAGGGATTTGGTTAATTACTTGCTTGCTAAGAATTATGGACACGGCAAATTTGAAAAAGTAAAGATACGAACATGGCTAGTTTTTATATATTTTTATTGGTTGTACACATAAATCTATCATTTGGTTAAATCAATCTTGTTAATGTATGAAGATTAAGTAGTGTAATTAATAGAATAAGTGTATCTAGTCACTTAGTAATTCTAAGAGACACTAGGATCATATGTAAAGTCACATTCTTGTATATAAATACATATACTAGAACTCAGTCTGGTGTACTATTTCATCCCAATTCTATCAGTTCAACCTGGTATTAGAGCCTTTGTCGTCAATCTGAAATTTTTGGCTTCGTCAAAAGCCTTGGTTTGTTCTTCGGTAGTGTGGCCAAACAGCAATTGATCTACCGATCTTCGAAACGATTGTTGTTTCGAAGATTCGAACTCGCCAGGAAGGTCGCTAGTCCCAGGCAATCGCCATCGTCAGAAGCTGTCGTCGGAATAGTTATCCACACGCCTCCACGCCCGACTTGCATTGGGCGCGTGAGTCCACACGCAAGTAGTCTGGCTCGCACGTGTCAACGCGTGTCTATCAGGCTGTGTCTGTCGATCCTCCGGTAGTGTCGCCTCTCTCCGGCGAGTCTACCAGTGTCTCAGTTTCTTCCAGTTCTTGCTCCCGTGTTGGTGTTCTAGCTTTATTCCTGGTTCGTGAAGCTACTGTCCAGTCCCAGCTTCATTCTTCTGTTCTAATTAGCTGCTGTGGTCTGCTATTGTTAGTTCCTAATGGCTTCAGAAATTCTTGTTGAACAAAAACTTATTGGTGGCTCAATTTCTATACCCCAACAGTTAACCACAAGGAAGTTAAATGGAACAAATTATATTCAATGGTCTAAAGCCATTAACATTGCGTTAACAGGGTATGGAAAACAGAAGCATTTGATAGAATCTAGACCTCCTGAAGCTGATCCTAAATATGATGCTTGGATCAAAGAAGATGCTCATCTTGAACCTAATATAGCTGATATGTGTACTCATCTTGACACATGTAAAGATATATGGGAGTATACTCGTTTTCTTTTTTCTAGTGATCTCACCCGGATGTATGATCTATCACTAGAATTCTTTCAACTCCAACAGTCTGGCAGACCAGTTACTGAGTATTTTGCTTCCCTGAAGCGTGTCCATGAGGAACTGAATTCCTTACAACCACTGCCCATAGACGTCAAGGAGATGCAAAAACAAAGAGAACAAATGGTGGTGCTTCGTTTCCTTGCCGGTCTAGACCCAGAGTTTGAGCCCGTCAAAGCTCAGATTCTTAGTGAAGCTTCTCTTCCCTCATTTGTAGAAACATACTCTAGGGTAGCTACTTCTAAGGATTCAACCATCACTCCAGATTCTACTCGTTTTGCTCTTATGAGCCAGACTTTTGCTGAAGGACCTAAGCCCCCATCTCAGTCTGGTGAATGTGGTTGTGGGGGGCGTCGTGGTGGGAGACGTGGAGGTCGTGGTACTAGACCCAAATGCTCAAATTGCGGGAGAATTGGACACGTTAGAGAGAACTGCTGGAGTCTTTATGGGAAGCCAGCCCATATGTCACATGTGGCTTCATCTGATGTTCCCTCTTCTTCAGATAAAACTGGTACCGGTGAATCATCAACTGTAACTCTTTCAGGGGAAGAATATACCAAATTTCTTCAGTATCAAACGGCTCAGCAGGCATCTCTTCCAATTGCTTCTTTAGCCCATCGAAGTAACTCCACTACTTGTGTATCTACCTCTTCACAGTCATGGGTTATTGATTCTGGTGCTTCAGACTATGTGTCTGGAATTTCTTCATTATTTTCTGATATTCAGTGTTCTCTGATTCCCAACGTTACCACAGTCATGTGAAATCAGAAGATCAATTAGCTGATTTGTTTACTAAGGCCCTAGGAGGAGCTAGAATGAGATACATTTGTAACAAACTTGGAGCATATAATGTATATGCTCCAGCTTGAGGGGGAGTGTTAATGTATGAAGATTAAATAGTGTAATTAATAGAGTAAGTGTATCTAGTCACTTAGTAATTCTAAGAAACACTAGGATCATATGTAAAGTCACATTCTTGTATATAAATACATATACCAAAACTCAGGCTGGTATACTATTTCATCCCAATTCTATCAGTTCAACAAATCTCTTTCTAAGAATTATGCGCATGGAAAATTTGAAAAGTAACATATGGACATGGCTAGTTTTTATATATTTTTTTTAACTCTACACATGGATCTAACGTTCAAGAACCGCAGAAAAAAAACTGCTCATTCAATATTTCAATCCTTAGTTCAAATATCTTTCAATATCTATACTATTATAATAAGGGAATAGGAAGATATGGACCGTACAGTGAAGCCTCATTCTTGAGGCTATCACATTTTTCTTCCCTTGATGCTCCTTCAACTCTCCCCTACTCAGATAATTTTAATTTATTGTTATTATCATTATTCTTTTTTAATTTTGTACTCGCCATCATGCAGCTATTAAAATAAATAAAACATGAAACAAAAGTTGAGATGATTTTAGTGATTTTGGCTACTCAATCCAACTATACCCAACAAAAAATATAATTAAAAAATTGGAGATGCCACATGGTGTATTTGAGGAATATGTCTGAAATTTGTCGGACATGGATATAGAACCTACTTTGAAGTTTCCACGGTTCATAGCTCTCTTGGATTATTATGCAAATTTTCTAGTTAGGTGGACCTACTTTAAGTGGACTTCACTATATAATTATTTTTCTTATTTTTTGCATAGCACTTGTTGCTTGTTTGAATCTTCATAGTCTCTCTCTCTCGTTTTCCATGAAAAATTTATTTCTTGATGATTGTCTCTCAAAGCATTTTCTACTTATTTATTTGAAACCTTGGATAAGATGTGGTCTTGTCTTGCTATTTTTTGAATTGGTTGTTATTTTTCCTTGGTGCTTTGCAGTTCATTTCTTGTACAATTTAAATTAGTTTTCTTCTTCTTTGCTTTACTTTTTTTTTTTTTTTTAAAAGTGTGTTTTTCATTATTTAGTGGGGGTTGTGAATATGTGGCATAATAATGCAAGTTACTTGGTTACTCCATTTCCAGAGTCAACTATGATGATGCATCTCTGCTATTCTGTGGTACACTGTAGCTTAGGCAGAGTGTAAATTTTTTCTTTTAATGACTTGTTTGTTTCTTTATTATCCTTGATACTAATTAATATGTCCTAGCCATTAGCTACAAATTAGGAACTTTCTGCAAGTTCTTAACAATCACATCTCTAACGATATATTTTTGTGATGTATGGTTGTTTTTTAAGCTTTGTTATCTATGCTGAAGTCAGGGTCTGAAAATTGTACTTGATTTTTAGAATCATGTTGGACAATTTTCTGACAAACATTTTCCATGTCACAGGTTCAAGCTTATACTGTTAAACTGAGACGACAATTGAGTGTGATTGAGGGGCTGCATCAGCCATTGGGGCCAGCATTTGGTTGGTGACTGTACATGATTATGCCCGAGTTTTTGGAGATTATCAGTCGGGGAGAATACTTCTCATTGTAAAATTCCAGACTGCTGAAGTTCTGCCATTCTCTTCAACAGACACGTATATTTTGAACAACTTTGTATTGTTACTTTTGTAATTTTTCTAGAGAGTCTGAAAAGTATTAATGGGTCTAATACTCTTGCATTTGAAAAATTTTTAGAGAAGGTTTATATATTATCAGAGACAAGCCCCCACAAGAAAAAAAAAAGGTAAAAATTTGTTGAAATTAAACCATGATCTCCTGTGGCTTGATTTACATTTATGACAAGTTTAAATTTCATCAATTTGTTTAATCCATTTGATTATTTGTAAAGTTGTTTCACTCGTTCTGGAATGTGAACGAACAACGGTAGAGGAAAATGTTGTCAATGTTGGTAGACTATATTTCAGCTTGCATAAACAGAACTGAAATATAATTGTGATATACATCTGCCGGTAATATTTCTCTAGTCTACTCAATTTAGTCTGTGAGTTGTGGCAATTTCTCCTAAATTTCTTTACCTTCATCTTCAATTTCCATAGTTATGCATGAATGCTTGAATGTGTTGTTGGTTCCAGGTGAACTCAATATGTATTGGAGTATATTAGTATAGACATTTCCATAGGTATGCTTGAATGTTCTAATGTGTTGTTGGTTGCATGTGAACTCAATATGTATTGGAGTATAATAGCATACACGTTGTAGTTCCAGACTACATTCTCTTGTAATGAATTTATTGAGAAGTCAATTGTTACATCAACTGTAGCAACACGAGCTTTTTTATGCACCTTCACTTGTCTTTCCTATCTTAAGGATTTTGTTTTGAAAACATATGGGACTGTCACTTCACTTTATGCAGGGTCTTCAATGTGAAAGTCTTATTTGTTGAAGTTGCAGTGTTGTTTCTCCTGGTCTCTGTCGTTGAAAGATTGAATCCACGTCAAGATTCTACAAGCTTTTCTGTCCTGTCCTTTGTCTCCCTTCTTAATTCTTAATATTTATATGCTGTGCTTAGCCAAGTTTATTGCGTTTGGCAAGTCTATGGAAGCAAATTTAGGGAACGATACTGGAAGGCCTAACTCTGTACATTCATTTTCTACTTTTAACAAGGGGAGGGTGCAATCTAGTCTACTAGTGGTTTTAATTTCCTTTGCCAAAGCTAGTTGTGTGTTGTTTTCTAGGTGTTATTCTATTTTCACCCAATTCCCATGAGAGCATTCCAAAACTCCCTTACCTCACCATATTACTCTGAACTTGCCCCCTACTCCTAGAAAGCTTGAAAAATATTCTGTTCATTTACTTTGTACCCCTTGCATCTTCCTTTATTATTTAGTATGTTGTGATAGACTGGAAATGTCAATAATATGCTAGTGCCTGAAATCTTATTTTCTTTGCTAACTGTTTGTGATAAGAGCCAATACATAGAAACCGAAGGCAGTGCTCACTTGCTGGAACTACAGGCCCATAAAGGTAGTTACAGTGTTTTGAGATGTTTAGTTTGATAACACTAAAGCTGACTTTAGCAGTTGGAATGATCTTTGAGCTCTTTCTTTGCCTTTCACTCAAGGCTTTGAAGACGAGTAACATGGGCAGCACATGCTAGTTGAAAGGCAAAGTCAGCATGAGCGGAAAGAAGACACCTCGTGATTGATTAGTAATGATGGCCTTTGCATCCTGATCTATCCATCATTTTCTACTCTTTCTTCTTCACAGAACGTGGGAGAGCTAACTCGACTCTGAAGACAATGACCTGTTGGTCTATCTGGTTTGAGCCTTTACTTTGTGCCATACTTTTGTGATCTTCTTGAATTGGTTTTATTTCACAAAGAAGACCAATCCATGTTTAGATGACTTGGGTTGTTGGCATAACTCAGCCCACTGTGAATTTCCAGAAAATGGGATGAAAGCTTGGTGAAAAACAAGTCAGAATCAGGCAAGCAACTAGCTTTTTCTTGGTTTGGCCTTTCGGTGCTAGTTTTGTTATGGGCATACAACCAGGCTTGTGCGTTATGGCAAGTTGAAAGACATGGGTGAAGTGGGAAAGACAAGAGGGGCTGAATATAGTTTTGGAGGATACCTCTCCTTGGCCTTTTAGAACATGGGGGAGATTAAAAGCTGTTTGGTGTCATCAGAGCAGAGACCAGGTACTATATTGGTGCTCATTTTTAGTGGCAATTCATATTTTCCCCCCTTTTGGCTCCCCTGTTCATGAACACACTTGTTTTAGGCTCTAGCATGGTCACATGGACAATATTTAATGCCAGCACATTCATATTATCAGTGACACACTAGCACTACTATGACTTAAATGCACCCCATGCATTCCACCACACAAAACACAAAGAAACTAGCAGGAATGAAATTGCCACACCTGAATTTGGATAACCTTGGGTTTTTTTTACTTTGGGGCTGTTTATATAAATCTATTGCCTTCTATTGATTTAGTGCATACAGGATCACTACTGTACCTTGTGGGGTTGTAAGTTTTGTTTTGAATACAGGCATTCATGTTCCATGCTGGCTACTGTCTGGCATGGATGAATACATCAAATCAACATCAACGTACGGTTACAATGAATCTAAACTAGCTCTGCATTGTATATGAGAAAATATGCATTGTAACTGTAATACCTCGTCATTGTACTAACTTAGTCTTAATACATACAATCCTAATCAGTAAAGCGGTTGGATTTAAGATTAAAAAGATTTTGAATTTTCTTCTAAAACTAAAAATTAGTTGTGTTTTGTGATTAGGATTTTAAAGTGCATATGCATCTGTATTTTGTCTGGCTGTTTGTACCATAACCAACAAGATGAGATGACAAGATTACGTGTTTTGGGATTAGGATTTTCGAATTCACGTGTCTGTATTTTGTTGACTTCTTGTACCATATCAACAAGATGTCATGACACAACTGTTGTACCCAGTATTTACTCGTATATGAGATAGAAAGATTTTGATTTTTTGAGTAGTTTACCCATTTAGGGCAGCATTGAGTCCAGTATTTGTTGAATAAATGGATGAATTTCTCAAAAACTGGATGACAAAATGGTGTCCCTTGTGGGTTTGGTTCAGTGGATTTGGGCAACATTATGTCAATCGTTTTGTGAATGAATTGAATGAGCGAGTGAATTAATGGTATCTCTTGTGCTGTCAGAGCTGCCGGAGGTTTGATGGTTCAACAGGTGTGCATTGTGCAAAGCCAAGCCAAGCAAAGCAGAGGGGAAGAGGACATGAATTGGGCTGCTGTGAATTTGTCTTATGAATTGGAGGCGATTTCTAAAATGATTAGTGTCTCTCTTATCCTTATTGAGATTGGTCTCCACTGAAACATCGTGTTCCATGCCATGCCGGCCCATGTAATGTTTAGAGGGTTGGACCCCACTAGGGCTGGTCCTGGTATGACCACAGAGAGAGAGAGAGAGAGAGAGAACCATCATGTTCCAAGCCATTCCCCCTTCCCATTATATGCACTTATTTGTGACAAGTTGACCCGTTAATTACAAACTGAGTTATCTTTATTGGGCTATTTTTGGACTGAAGATTTAACGAGGGAAAAGGAATAGAAAGAAAAAATGGTTGGGAAAAGAAAGAAAAAACATAAAATTTCATAATCATAGGAAAGAGAAACAGAGAGTCCCGTATATCGATCTTGTATACCGTTGGATTAAAATTAGACGGTTCACAATAAAAATAGATTTAAAAATTTTCGTTTAAGGCCTGAAACATAGTGTTTAAACTTTGGCCTTAATCTATGTCTAATTCAAGTAGATTAGAATTCGATTTTGACTATTAATTACTAATTCTAATAAAATACTAACACTTTGGATGGAGGATTTATCAAATGAAAACAAAAAAATTGAAAACTATTTCTTTTATTTGATTTGTACTAGAAAAGAAAAAGAAAAAAAAAGCATGTGATTGAGGAATTAAAAATAACAAAATACGAAAAACAAACGAATTTATTAAAAAAATTTTATTTTCTCATAATTTCTAATTCAGTGAAGTAATCAAGAATATACAACTGTTATTTTATATTTTTTTCTTTTTTTTCCTTTTCTTATTTTTTTATTACCAAATTTTTAATTCAGGCGTACCTTTAAAAAAAAAAAAATAGAAAGGGGAGTTGTTTTCAAATGGAAAAAAAAGGGGAGCAAAACTGCAGACATTGGGACCATATTTGGATGGACTTGGTTTACCAGCATTGTTGTACCAGAAGTAGTACGCATGTGACTCAGCACACCAGCCTTTTAAGTTTAGTTTGGGAGGAAAAAAATTAGCTAAACTTTTTTTTAGTTAGCTATTAATTAACTATAAAAAGGTTAACTTTTTTAGTGTTTGGGAAAGTAAAAAAGTTAATTTTTTAGTAACTAACTTTTTACCTTTTGGTTAATTTGACAGTTTTGCCCTTTATAGTTTAAAAGAAATTTAAAATATAAAAGAATAAGTTTAGTCATTTTAGAAAAAGACAAAAAAAATTAAGTAACTGGTAGTTGAGTAGTTAGAAGAATGTCAAACGGAGCCTTATTATCGTAAACTT
>JAVXUM010000023.1:23744732-23762899 GCA_035590655.1 Pouteria glomerata
GTAAGATAAAAAGTGAATAATTTTTAAAAATTTTTAAAATTTTTTTAAAATTTTTCAACAAAACAAACAGCCATCTAATCTTCTCTGGGAATCCAAAGCCCATGAATTTCTGTTTCCTATCCTTTTAAAAGTTCATTTTTTTATTTAAAATCTAAATTATTATTATTATTAATAACAGTTAATTTAGGATAAGTTTAGAATAATAAAAAATAAAATAAAATGAGATAAAATAAATAAATTTTAAATTCATAATTTGTATAATAAATTAAAAACAAATTATTTCTAAAAATTATCAACAAATTAAAGGAAAATGCACATGCTTTTAAGGTTGACAAATTAGATACCAGGGCCATCTTATACCGTCAGACTTAGACAGTATTTAGAGTGTAAAAAAAAAAATGTGATTTGAGTTAATTTGAGGTGTTTGCCATCTAATAGAGTTTTTTGAAAAAAAATAATGATATTCTGTACCGCTAGAATAAAACTGTAAGAACGGTTTCCTAAATCCATTCTCACGGATTCAAAAAAATTAGTATAAAATAGCGACAATGGTACTCATTCGAAAGTTTTCAACTTGAAAAATATGATTGTCAAAAAAATTTACCCATTCAGTTAACAATTTTTCAGATTTTTTATTTTTTTAGTGAAATATTAAAATTTTTTTAGATAAGTTATGAGTTCGTAATGCGTGCAGTGAAGTAAATTTTAGAAATTTTTAAAAATTTTAAAAGATTTTTAGAATTTTTGAAAAAAAAACTACTTTCAAAAATTATCAAAAATATTTAATAATTTTTAAAATTATTAGCAAATTAAACCAAAATGCACATGCTTTAATGGTTGACAAATTAGCTGCGCAGGGCCATCTTGAAGCGTCAGACTAGGAGTGATTTTTTAATGTTAAAAATAAAAGAAAATTATTAATATAGAAATAATGCGTGATAAAACTTAATTAAAAAAATTCATAACTTTTTGTGATAGTTTAAAGATGTTGAAAGTGAGAAAATTAAATCTATATAATAATATACTTCACTGATTTGATAATTATATATTTTTAATCATTAAATTTATTTAATAAAAAGACTATTTTTTTTTCTCTTCATTTTAGTTGTATTTTTGGTCACTTCATATGAAACATAATTTTTCACTCTTTTCATATATTTTTTAAATGCTTTTTATATATAAAAGTTTTTATATTAATATTTTAAAGAATATAATACTGGTAATAAATAATAATATTTTAAATTTGCTTTATAAATTTAAATTTGAAATATTTACAAGTCAAATTATATTTTTGTACCTTTAGACATGGACAATTATTAGTGTATTTTTAAGTCTTGGCAAATTTTACATGCCATTTACAAATTTTTTACTGTTAGAATTGATTTTATTTTAAAATAAAGAATTGATTTGATTTAATTTAATTTAGTAAACAAAATTTTGTTTTTAGAATACATTTTTAATTTAAGAATTGAATTGATTTGATTTAAGTGAAATATTAAATTTGATCATATAAATAAGAAGTAAAAAAAATATAATAAATATGATATAAGTGGATAACCACTTACTTATTAGTTGTTTAAGAAAATAATAAATTCTTATCAAATCCTATTATTTTGCATTGGATTTCAAATTTTATAGAAATATCAAAATTTAAGTTATAAAATGAAATTAAATTTAATTCATAAAATTTTATTTTAGTTCTAAATATAAGAATTAATAAAAATTCTTATCAAATGAAAGTAAATTCTATGAAGTCTACCATTTTAAACAGAGTGTTATATATTTTTCAGATGGCACCATTTGGTTTGCTAAAAACTAAAAAAAAAATCTTAAAATATCTGAAAATCTCTAAAACTCTTTAACACATTTTACTTACTTTATATTTCATGAAATCTCTATAAATTTCTATATATATCTACATATCTTAACAAATTTTTATAAATCCCAATACCTTTTTTATAGATCCTAATAATTTTTTTACAAATCTCAATAATTTTTTTACAAATTTTAATAAATCTGACATAAATTTGTGGGAATAGTTCTCTAACTTTTTTCAAGTAAAAGTCAAAAAATTTAATAATTTTGTCTGAAATTCTAACATAAATTTATAGGAACAAGCTAAAAAAATCTTTCTTACAATTTTTTTTTAATTTTTTATCGTAAAAATTTAAAAATTACACTACTCTTTTTAAAAAAATATGATTTAAAAAATATCTAATATCAAAAATTATCTTAAATCATATATATATATATTTATCTTTTATTACTCGAAACGCTATCAAAAGTGGAGTCAATAAATTTGGTCTTCTTTTTTTCGGATCGATAATTTATAATTTCTTACATTGACAGGTGGTTTTGCATTATGAATGGTCCAACGTCATTCAGCTTATTTTCTAATATGGTGGGCTGCCTTCAAATGTAAAGTACTGGTGCCATGTGCCTTGGGGTGCAAGCTGGACTGCGAGCTATAAGTAGTACACCCATCCATCGCACATTCTGCAATCTCAATCTCTTTCTCCATATCTTTTCTAATATAGGTACGTCTCTCTCTCTCTCTCTCTCTTTGATGACAAACCGCAGCTACTTTTTTTTTTTTTAATATGACGAAAAACTAGCAATTATTATTTTTTAAGTATATATTAAGTAAATTTTAGAATAATACAACAGTCCTTAATCACACTATTCAGTTAAATCTGCGAGACGTCCAGAAAGAAATCAAACCCAAAACATGCGTCTTTTTCACATATTCTAAATACAACTCCTATTCTGCTTAACTAGCCAAGCCTCTCTTTTTTCTTTGTATGAGAGGATTTTGGAGATAATTTTAATTGATTGGCTCGTTGTTCTTAATGACATCCTTCCTTCGTCTCGACGATGCTACTTTAAATTATTTTGAGCTGTCACTCTCTTTCTATGTGTACACTTAGCTCCTGTTTGGGAATCATAATTTTTTTTTTTTATAACTAGTTACTTAGTTTATTTTTTATTTTTTTTTTACAATTACTAAACTTACTCTCTTATATTTTAAATATTTTTTAAATTATAAAAGACAAAACTGTCAAATTAAACCCTAAAAAAAATTAACTATTAAAAAGTTAACTTTTTTTTTTTTCTAAACATAAAAAAAATTAAATTTTTTTATAATTAATTATTAACCAGTTATAAAAAAAATTAATTTTTTTCTCCTCAAACCTTAAATTGATTGACTCTCCCTTTTTGCATTAGTTGCTTTGCTCGTGCATATATAATGACAATTTTCTTCGCCTTAATAGTACTATTCTAAATTAATTGAGTGTTCAATCTTTGTCTCTTATTTTTTATCTCTCTCTATATATATATATAATATTAATGTCTCTCCTTTTGTATTAGAGGATTGTGAAGAAAATTTTAGTTGATTCGCTCGTGGAGTCATCTCTCTCCCTCTATATATATATATATATATGTATTTCTCTCTTTATTTTAGAGGACTGTGAAGATAATTTTAGTTGGTTCGCTCGTCGTGCCTAATGGCATCATTCTTTGCCTTGACGATACCACTTAAAAATGTTCTGAGTCCTCTCTTTTTATTATGTATATAAATTGTTGGAATTCTCTCTCTCTATATACATACATATTTTTATTAAGGTTAATTATCTTAATACTCTTTGTATTTAGACTTATTTACATTTTTATCTCTTTAATTTCAAAAATATGCACTAATAACTTTTGTATTATACACAAAAGTATAACAATTAATAAATTCATGAGATTTAATTGTGCGTGACTTACATGCGTATTAGATCTGAGACGTTGGTTGAAAATTTTAAAGTTAAATAACTAAAATATCTTAGGTCATGAGATTGCATCTACCTCCCAATCTTCTTCCCTGTTGCTGCAGTTGTTTGAGCTGATTGATGAACTTGGTGGCTTCCATTTCTTCTGGTACGAGGAAGTCTGCAGCCGCTACCCGAGAGTGCGCACTGGGTGAAACTCGCTCCATGGCCCTAACCGGCAAAGAACCATGGAGAGTAAACCAACCTAGGCAAGCCCTGGCTGACCGGCTCGGCCGAGGGGGGCTGTTAGGAGCCCGCCACATAGCGGAGAGTTAGCCCCCGAAGGGGGATTCGAACTCGAAACCGCTAAGTGGCCCAAACTCCCCAACCGCTCCCGAACCCCACTCGACCACCCCCGAAGGGGTTGGTGGCTTCCATTTCTTGATTCAAATCAGTTTGGAGTTAGCTAATTTGTCCCTCCACTCTACTTATCTCTTTCTTAACCATAATTAACTCTCCTATAAGCTATTTTGTCTATATACAATCCATACACCAATTTATTTACATCATATATACATATATCTTATGGTAGTATATAACAGAGAAAAAAATCAAATAAAAATAAAGAAAAATTATTTTTATAATATTTAAAAGGAAATGAATACCATGAGTTGAACCGATTACTTTTTCTGATAAAAGATTAATCAAATTTGAGAAAAAACATTGTGAATCAAACTCATCTTCTTCCCAACAAACATTTACCTCTCTTTCTCTTTCAGTCACAATGGTACTCGATCGCTATCAAGGTACTTCAAAATTATAAATGGTCACTATCGAGGTGTTTTTTGGTTGGAGATGGTATGTCATTACTTCAAATTTGTACTGAGATTTGAGTCTAAAGGCATTTAGGGCTTTTTTTTGGGATATTGTTGATGTCGAAGATGTTAAAAGAATTGTAATTGAGAAGAAATGATTTTTTACAATTTAATATAATAGCATATATTGTTACATTTTTACGTATAATACATGAATTATTAATGTACATTTTTAAGGTTGAAGGAATAAAAGTGTAAATAGATCTATATATATAGTTAATATTAAGGTAATTAACCATTTTTATTAATACATTAATCTCCCTCTTTGCATTTGGGACTATGAAGACAATTTTAGTTGATTTCTTCGTAGTGTGCAATGGCAATTTTTTTTTTTTTTTAAACTTGATAATATGTTTTAAAATAGTTTGAGTACTCATTCTCTCTCTTTTTCTCTATATATATGTATATATATGCATAATTAATTAATGATCTTTCTTTTTGTATCGAAGGACACTGAAAATAGTTTAAGTCGGTTCACTCATCGATTCCTCTCTATCTACGTATATTAATATATAGGTCTCTCTTTTTGTGTGAAGGCCTATGAAGATAATTTAATTTATTTGGTTTCTTGTCGTGCATAATGGCATCCTCTTTTTTGCCTCGACGATGCCACTTCAAAATGTTCCGAGTCCTCTCTCTCTCTCTCTCTCTCTATATATATATATATATTATAATTAGTAATAATTTGTGACTATGATATTATTAACAAAATTAATATTAAATTTTTTATATAGTTAAAATGTTAGACAAACAGCATAAAAAGAAAATTATAATAATTTATGAGTTTTGGTCTCTCTCTTTTGAATTAATTTTGATACACCATAAAAAAATACAAATTATACAGCTTTAATGTAAAATGTTTAATTTTTTAGAAATTATAATTGGACAAAATTTAAATTGACAACTTTGATGTAGATATGATTTTCGCCTTTCAAATATGGTAAAATTTAAAATATCCAAGTTATTTTGTAAAATAGATGGTAGTGGAGTTTACTAAAGTAAAAATTGAGCGGAAAAGTTAAAAACATACAAACGACCTCAATTGTTGGGGTTATTTTGTAAGATAGTTGGTAATGGGGTTTACTAAAATAAGAATTGAGTAGAAAATTAGAAACATACAAACGATCTCAATTGTTGAATGAAAGAAAAAAAATAATTTTTAATTATTAAATTTTATTTTGTGAGAAAAATATTTTTAAAAATTATCTTATTTTATTACATAAATAAATAGATTGGTCTTTCTATATTTGTGTTAGAAGTCTATGGACAATTTTAGTTCATTCACTCGTAATGAATAATTAATGGCATCTTTCTTTGCTTTAACAATATCACTTTAAAATGTCTTGTGTCTCCTTTTTCTAATTATATTAATATATAGGTTTTTCTGTCTTTGTATTAGAGGAATGTGAGGGTAACTTTGATTGCTTTACTCGTCACGTGTAATGTCATCTTTCTTCGTTTTGATGAAAAGTGACATTCATCGATCACCCACGATGGACATGTATAGTCTTTCGTCATATTTTCTTAATTATTTGTTGATAACTTAACTTTAAATATAAGGTATTAATTATTATAACTTAAAGTAAAAAAAAAAAAAAAAAAAGATTATGGGTAAAATGTAAGAATACAAAATATAGTTTATTCTAAATTTTATTTGGAGTTGATTAGTGGTTCGAACTAACAATAAATACTAGGTAATTACCTTTGTACCAATATTAAAAGTAAAAATTACTGATATCCTCTTTAATTCAAAAAACCTATTCATATACTCGTTGTGTTCATATTAAAATAAAAATGTTGAAAAAAAAGTTAAAGATAATAATATTAGCTCTTAATAACTATAAAAATGTATTGCTTACCACTTGCTCATTCTAATTTTAGTTAACTTTTAATGGATATTTTTATTTTACTTTAGTTTTAAGTACAAGTTTTACAAAATAATTTTTACTTTGAACGATTGATATTTTTACCTTAATTTAGTCTTAAATATAAAGACTATGAAGAAAAAAAAATTAGCTTGAGAAAAAACCAAAGGGAAGTTTTTTTTTTTTTTTTTTTTTATGCGATTTCCTTTTAATTTTGGTAGTTTTTGGGCAGCCGATTACAGAAAAAATGTTTAAAAATAAGAAAATCTACAGAAGGCCCAAAAAACCAGCCTTTTTTTTGACTCATCTGTAACTTTTCCTATTTTAAAACATTTTTATGCAATTTTTTTTTTTTATAAAAATATGTAAATAACATACCTAAAAGATACCAGAAAAGAAAAAAGGTTAAAAAAACACATGCGATAAAAATATCTACCCAAAAAAAAAAAAAATAAATAAATAACTTCTAGTTTTCCCCCAAACAAACCCGCGAAGAGGATGATGTTAAGCGGCACCGCCTTTAGTCTAGCCTTTAAAAAAATAAAAAATAAATGAAAAAGAGGATTCCAAACAATGGCTTAATGGCTTAAAGCTACAGATCACTGGCATACCCTAACTCCACCCCATTGAAAACATAAATAGCAACAAAATGAGCCCAATACACTGTAATGCCAACATATATAGGAGTACCAATAAAAGTGTAAACTGAATATACAACATTCAAAACGCGAAAAGTAGGTAGAATTTTACAAATTCAATCACACATGTCCAGCTAGCTAATTACAGGTCTCACTACATATATAAATATAAATATATATATATAAGCAGCAGAAAGGTTCAGGTGCTCACATACTTGTACAGCTCAGCTATAATAATTTTTCAACTGTGTCAGTTCTCACGGGGCAAACGAACCATGCCCTGGCTGGTACAGGGGTTGGCTGATTCTTAGCCAGAGCCACTAGGAGGAGGAGAAGCCGTTTGTTTGTCCAAGAAACGAACAACAACAGTTGTAATGTTATCTGCACTGCCTCTCTGGTATGCTTCCTGCATCAGCTTCTTTGCTGCCTCCTCTGGTTCTTGGATTGGTTTAACCATTGCAACAGCCTCCTGACGAAAGGTAATAAATACGTAAATATCGTAAGTTCAAAAAAAAAGGCAAAGGACAAATAATCAAGAACTTCACAAAACAGGGTATTAAAGGCAACGCCAAATTTGGCACAAGAAGGGGGGGGGGGGGGGAAGACAAATGACGCTCAAGACATAAAATCAACAATCTTATATTTTTTAGGTTACAACAAACCTATATCATCTTTGATGCAAAATTAACTCCTTTTATCAACTCTTCATTCATATCATACAATATAAGTAAATACCAGAATGTCGCCCATGGTCCATGGCACATCACTATTAATAATAACACAGTTCATATATCTCTCGTAAAGAATCATTTGTGTGTTATGACTGGATAATAATCCTATGCCCCAACGCGCATGGACAACAATACTTGTATGTTCAAAGGTTTTTGTAATTTTCGTATTTATGGGGTGTTTGGTGTCGTGAAAAATAACGAAAAATAATAAAAAATGTAGTTTGAGTGATATTTAGGTGTTTGATGACAAACCACATTTTTCAGAGATGAATAGTGAAAAATATTGACTTTCGCAGAGAAATCCATCCAAACGGTTTTGAAATTCGTCGGAACGGTTTTCAAATTTCTTCAAAAAATATTGACAATGGATCTTATTTGGTAGCTTGGATAACGGTGGTCATATTAAAAAAAAAAATTACAACTATTTGATTAATCGAATTCGAGTCATGTAATTTTTTTTAGAGTTGTAATAGGTGTGAATGTGTAAAAAGTGTTAGAGAAATTTAAAGATTTTGAGAGTTTTTCAGAGTTTTTTACTATGCCAAACGACCCCTAAAAAATGATCCCATCAATTGAATGGTGCAACATTATTATTCTACAATAAAAAAATAAAAAAGCAAAAAAATAAAAATAGAATTGTTACTTGGGTTTGGATCTTGAATTTGCAGAGAAAAAGAAATTAACTGTTAACCAAATAGCCCATATTCATTAATTAAAAAAAAAAAGAAAAGAATTCAGAATTAGTTTTCTTATTTTTGGTTGTAATAGAAAATAAATTGGAGGAAAAGGCATTAATTTTGGTAATTAGAAAAAGAGTTAGATTAAAAAATTAAATGATTGTTAAATGTCTCTTATTTTTGTATATTTTTTAATCCAATCAAACAAAAACGTGCATTTCTGATTTTTCATTTAAGTATTTTTTATTTTATTTTATTTGGAGGAGTAAGGAAAAAAAAACAATGGATAGAAACCTACTTCTCAAAAAAGGGTATATTTTCATATAGTTAATCATAAAAAAATGATTAGGTAACAAAGTATTTTTTTTTTTTTTTTTGAAAAATTCACGTGGGAACAGTTATCTTTGGCAATTAATTATCTCTTGGGATTAGTTCGAGCGGCTCGTGATTATCCTTCTCACCAAAATTACACAAATTCAATTCTTAACTCAAGTGATATATGCATGAGGGACAGCCTATATACATACATAGTTCATTGAAAGTTGCAATAAATTGGTAAAGACTTTGGATTACCAAATAAAAATTTTTGACAATTAATTAGATTAAAATTAAGAACAATGTAGCCTAATTTGCAACATTTTATTAGTTTATTTTTTATTTATTTATTTTAACACAAAATTTTAAGTAACTTAAATACAGAAATAATTATTTGATATTTTTGGGACATTACTTTAAATTTGTTGAGTATCATATTGGATTCGATGATTGACAATGCGTGCTATTAATTCGAGGTCATTGAATTAAAATTTAACAGTTTAAACATATTTGTATCTTTTAAAATTAAAAATATATAAATATATTTAAATTGTTAATTTAATAATTTAGAATTCTAGCCATTTCTTGTGTTTATATTACACATATACGTATTTAAGTGAATGTCAATACAAATATAAAGGTGGAACCCCCACCCTGAAAGCTCCTACCGCCCTGTCCTAGATTATGGTGGAGGAGGTAAATTGCAAAATGTGCGTTGGCGGAGCAGGGTGCGAGGCTTGTTTTTTACCGTCAAGTGTAATGTAAATGTCCGGCTTTCATTAGAAATCGAACTCTCGCCGCGAATGAACAAGTATTACCTCACCCTTACTCTTTCGCCAATCGACCTATGCCGGCTGAATGTCTACACAAATATAGTTGTGCATGCATGTAGCACATATATTCGCAATAAAGCTGGATGACCAGATTTTTGGAAGATTTGTCCATAAAAGTCTAATCAATTTTCTCATTTCCCGGTGGTTGCATTGTTATGGCAAAACAGGCCATCAGGTAGGCATTTTAAGGGATGAAGAAGTCTTGTTGATGTGGACGCTTATATTCATGTTGTGTTTGCTTGAGCCTTCACCTACCAACACCTACCAGAATTGCCTAATCGCTGTGTCACACAGACGATGTTCAATTACTTACAAATATTGTATCTCTCCCTCTTCACCCAATTTAAGGTCCGTTCGGATTGAAAATTTGGTGAGATAAAAATTAAAAAAAAAAAAAGGGAAGAAGGATGAAATTATAAACATATATTTTTATTTGAATAAACTAGAAAATATAAAAAATATGACACATTTATCAGCAAAACTAATTTTTGATTTTCAAATCTTTTTTCTCTTCTATTTTTCACAAAAAATGATATTCAGTCATTATTAATTTTATTTATTTTTTGATAAATTTTTAATTCAAACACAACTTGGGGTATTTATTTATTTATTTTTTTTTTTTGTGAAACTTATCATTGTATTTCTTTTATCATTCAGAGTGACTAATTAGGAAGACCATGCTAACAAAAGTAGCACATGCCATGTTTGTTTGAGAGATACCAACACCGGATAGGTATAGTTATCCGTGGGGCTCATGCTAATTCAATGTTTGCTTGCATTTTTGTGACCCGATGAAACATCCGTGGAGCCCACAACTTGGATGAATAATTTCACTTTTGGTCGGATGCCGAATCACGTGGGGGTGGAGTATTATTAATACCCCACCTCTAGATTTGGTTTCCACCAAGATCTAAAGGCTCAAAATTTTTTTCATTTACATCATATATTAAATCATATTTTTTTATCCCACTTTATATTTCACTAACCAAACACTAAACAAATAATCTCACGTACAAAATTAATCTCATCTTTTATCCAATCTCATATGTTATCTAATGGTATTACTTATCCTCCATCATCCAATCCCACCAAACAAACACAGCCTTTATGTTTTGCAACGGATTTTCTTTCAAAATGATGAATTTAATTAGCAAACAGTATCTCAAAATTTTTTGTAACCGTTTTCCTTTAATTAATTATGCTAAGAACAAAGAAAGTGGAAGGGAAAATAAAATTATTTATAGAGATACTTAATTCATGTTACTAATCACATAAATACCTTTAATTTTTTTTTTTTTTTTTTTTTTGAAAGGTATACACCTTTTATTGTTTTACAAGTACCTATTATTTTCTTAATCCAGTTAAAAAAAAAATACTCTTAATTTCATTTGGCTGCTTTTTCCCTTCACATTCCTTTCTTTTGTTTATCTAGGTTCCAACTTCTAATATTTAAACATTGGGTGGCATCTACCCCTTTTTTTAATAAAAAATAAAAATTTTTTAAGTAAGGTTTGTCTAGAAATCCTGATCTGAAGATGCAATGAAGAGGAAAAGCCCCACGTGCCCCAGTTGGAACAGGTTTCAGGCTCTTTAAGGCTCCTAGTCAGCATGCTACTTCTATTAATCAACACTACATTCTTTGGCCTGGTCTCCTACTTTGTCTATGATTGCTGCTCTCTGTCTACATACATACATACAGTACAATACAATGCGGTCAAGGACAGGGAGAACCACAAGTGCTAGAGAGCTTGGCAGGGTTGTATTGTATGGGAGACATGCTCGACTCACTTCATATGATCAACAGTGTTTTTTTCTGTCCAATGCTTCTCTTTCTTCTTCCAATTCATTTTTGCTTATCCTTTTGGGCTTTCCAAGCCACACAAACTCCAAACTCAAATGAAAATCTTCACGATTTCCCAAAATAGAACCAAGGAAAATCAAAAGTTTCCGAATGAAACTGGGGGGAAAGAAGAAAAATATCGAATATGTTTCCCAACCCTCTGACTGGGAAATTAAGTTTGCACAAACTCATGCTTCCTTGTTAGTTTGGTGATCCGATATACCAATGGCTTTTGCTGGACTAATTTTTTTTTTTTGGCTCTCTTTCAAGTGTTCCCACCATCACCTAGACTTCAAATCACTGCTTATGTGATCAATCGAGTCCGGTTCAGACATGCCAGGCCAGCATGTGAGATGTTGATTGACTGAAACTCGAGCATTTTCTAAACTTTTATGCATATTACCAATTTTCTTTTTTAGGTTAAATATCAATTCTTTTGCTTAGGAGTTCTTAGTAAACACCCATTTCCAGCTCGGAAAAGCAGGAGGAGAAAAGGACAACCCAGGTGACCAAACAATAAAAGGCAGCTATCCCAAATCCACTATTTACAGATCTCTTACCTCCAGATCTACCATTGAAGCTGGTAACTAATGCTTTCTTTTGGAAGGCAAAAAATGGCTAAAACCATGTTGATGCTTCTCCAGTGCCAGTGCTGAAGCAGAGGAATGAGACGACTTACTTGCCCTCTGATTCAGTTCTTCACTGGATGGGTTAGATGAGGAAGCGTAATTATGCATGGGGAACTCCTCAAACGCACATTGCATATCAAGAGAAGAAGCTCTATCTATCTCATTTTGGTCGTGTTCATGGGAGCGGCCAATTTCTTGGAGATTTCGAAAACTACGACTTGGTTTATCACCCACTGGACTTTCACCCATTTGAAGGTTCTCCAGGTAGTGAGATTAAATGGTATCTGTCCGAGGATGTAAACCTTTCAATTGCCTGCCAAGAAGATAAATAGTCTGCTGACATTCTGCAAGCTTTGCTGCTGCAACTGCTATCTCCCTCTCCTGCCATAATAAAAGAAGGAAAATAGAGATGATTTTCAAGTCCCAAAATAGTAGCAACTAACGAACTCAAAATAAGAAACAAAAAAGACAAAGCAAGGTCCCTCGCTATAATCTAGATAATGGAAACAAACAATAGTATGTTTAAGTTCCAGAATGATTCTCCACGTTTTGATATTGATTATGCTTATTTAGGCTGCTGTATGAACAAGACAGTAGTTCATGAGAAAAGAATTGAGTGGGCTAGACCATCACACTTCATTTTCCACCTATTTGAGTTGAAATCTAATATAAGCAATCAGAATTAGAATAATAACCACGCTGTTTTAGCGCAATGGGAGAAGATCGACCAATCAAACACAAGAAAACAAGAGAACCCATTTTGTGGAAATTAAGGTCCAGGAAGACTTTGCACTCAATCTATCCTCCCAGCACCATGGATTGATGAGACCAACACCAAACTTCGAAATTTTGAAGTTAGAAATGTCACTTCCAGTTCCAGCACTGTCGTTTTTTGATTTTCACTTTTTCAGCGTTAAAACAGCAAGACCTTATGCTTTTCCTATGTTTTTGTTTGTTTGGTGCTTTCCACATTTTCTTGTTTTCTAACTTTTCTGGAAATACTAGTGCAAGAACAATGAATTCAAATAACCAAAACTGCCATAAGAACAGATCCACAGTTACGGACAACTCCTTTATGATGTCTTTGTTAACTTCTTAGTCACCATTATGTGAGAGGGACGACTTTATTATTTATAATAGACTTATCTCTTTAAAGTCCTAATTTCCTAATGCAACTTGAAACCAGGGAAAAAAAAAAAGAAGAGAAAAAGAGGGGAGCCGGGGGCATGAGCTCAACTCCATCATTTACTTTTAGCCATATCATCTTTCTTGATAAGTAGAAGTATTAATTTTGTACTTTCTAATTCGCCCATGTTGAGAATACAAACATGATAAAAGGTAACGCAGTGTGTGGAGCACTCGCATTGCAAGGTTTGAAGAGGCTCAAACGCACGCAGTTTTTCACCTGCTTGCACAGAGGTGATTCCAAGATTCAAACTTGTGACCTCCAAATCTTAATGGAACAACGCTACTCCAATGCCAACCTTTTAGACTATAAACATGTTAAAGAGTACAAAAAACAACAAAACCCAATAATCAACAGCGGCCACATGTGAAAATTGAGAAAATAGCGTTTTGAGAGTGTAAAATAATAAAATTGCCTCTCAATCTAACAGTTTGTTTTTTAGGTGAGAAGGTGGGTAACTCAATAATCCATAGTTGCACATGGGTAACTCAATAATCCATAGTTGCACATGCTTAGTATTATCATGAAAGTAAGTCTGGCCACACATGAGAAGCGGGCCTGAATATAAAATAAAAATTAGCCCTATCAGTTCAAAAACGTACAGCAGGCAGTTTCCTAGTCACAAAATTGGTCAAGCAAGATGAAAATGAAACCCAGTTTTGAACATGGTGGTGTACATGGCATCAAAAAGGCACTCTCACATTATGCTGCTCTTGAACGCTATCATAATTGTAACTTAATGTTATGGCTAGGAAGAAGACAACAAAAAGACTAAACAGAAAAGGGCAAAACTTGCTGGAAAACTCAGATTATGATTCTTATTCAGACCTTTAGGCTATTTATAGACTTTACATCAATTTCCCTCCAAAACTCTCTAACAACTTCTAACTACTTTCCCTCCTTTAGTTACAACCAATTTAGTCACATGGGAATTTAGCTCTCAGCTGCTGTTTTAACAGATTTAACTGTCAACCGCATTAACTACCTTGGTTAACTACTAATTTCTAACTACCAACTAACTCCTTCTAGATATAACACTTAATCAGGTCCTTCTTCTGCACAGTTCATATACAACTATGGCCAACTGAAAAAATGTGTCATGGCATGCAAAAGCATACCTGTAATAATATGTAATAGCGACCTTTTGTGCAACAAAAACTATTAAAGAATAGGTAAATATTATCTTATAAATTCTACAAAACTTTCATTTTGCTTCCCATATGTAAAGGCAAGAAATAAAATGTGTCTGAAATCAACTCAAGCTTTTGAAACCTGGGGACCAATTAGATGCTTTACCTGTTTGCTCTTGCTGTCTAAATCTGCTGTTGGAGAGCTTGTTGATGAACTTTCCTTCCTATACAGATATAGAAAATACAGGAACAATTCAAAAACTAAATCAAAACACAGAATTGAATTTGGAAGTATACAATAAAAACAGACACCATTGCTACTGGTTCTTGTCATAGGAGTTAGGTACTCGATGACAGAGTCATGTCCAACCAATCTAAATACTTCTTAACAAATTAGTATCCGCAATTTGTGAAGACATTTTTGAAAAAGAAGTTCAACACTCTCTTTATGGAATACATAAAAATAAGTCAAAACATAATTTCATGGACTCATATCATACAGCTAAAAGCAAATATAATTGATGTTGCCATCAGAGAATATCATGCAAGTAGAAATGAATTATCAGACTTACATAACAATATTCTAGTTTGACTACTCTACAATGAAAGTCTTAATAAGGAAGACACAGCATCTTTAGCTCCAAATCTTGTCAATTTCATGAATTGGTCCCGAACAAAATTTAGATTGTTCAAAAAAAACAGAGTATGTACAAACAAGACAGCATATTCTATGTATTTGCTAAATTGTCCATTACAAAAACACAATATTGAGAAGAAATTCAATGCTAACCTGTGCAATTGATCTTCGAGGTCCTTGCATCTGGCCAGAACATCCTGATGACTACGCTTTTCTTCTTGAAGCATATTATCCAAATCCTCTGTTTTTGCTTGTAAAATGTTCATATTTGTTTCAAATTCTTGCGCACGGATTTCAAGTGACTTGTAAGACTCTGTCATGCATTTGAGCTGTGTCTCTGCCAAGCTATTTGATTTTTTAGATGATGCAAGTTCTAATCTGAGTTCTTCCAGAAGTGGCCCCATTTCCTCTAATTGCAAGTTTGTGGACTCAAAATCCTGACTGTATCTGGCTAGCTCTTTTTCCATGCTATCTTTTTCTGATTTCATTAGTTCCAACTCCAATGAGCATTTACATGATGATGCATTCAGGGAAAAACCTGGGCTCGATTTTCCTTCCACTAGACCATCAGGATCAGAATATGAATGAGAAATATTGCTACATCCAACAGGAGAACTCTGCCGATTAGAACTAGTGATTTCACCTTCTTGAGAATTACAGCCAACAATTTGCGCCAAAATTCGAGAAAGGTCCAGAACAAAGTCAATTAGACTTGTTTTATCAAACAGAAATTTATCCACAGAGGCAGAGAAGTCTTCATAATCTTTAATAAACCCATGCCCAATTGTAGGAGAATAGTTAACTTGCATTTTGCTGCCCAAAGATAATACAAATTGGTGAATATGACAAACAGCATCTTCCATGTCCTTTTTAATAACAACATACTGTGTATCTGTTCCCAGTTTACTGCATCTAGTCAATGAGATTGCATTCCTTGAGTAGCCTTCAATATATTGAGGACAATCCTGCAGACAGTTAGAAACATCAACATGAGGAGCTTCCTTTGTAAAAGAACTAAATGAGTGCCAGACCAGGGAATTTTTTACGTCTAGCACAGCATATTTGACATCCTCTAACTCCTTCCTCATATCAACGTCCTTCGTTTGAGATTCAAGAGCCATTGAAATTCTTGACAGAAGGTTTGATAACAATTGATCCATATCAGGCTCAAGCCCTCTACTTAAGCCTTTCACATGAGAGGAAACCTGATCTGCTGATGAATTCCCAGACTGCAATTTAGACTGAAGAAGTTCCTCCTGCTTAGAAGCATCAACTGAAGCACCACGGTTAGCAGTTTCAGTTTTTGGATAATTTGAACGGCTTGAAATGTGCGCCTTGTCAAAATTATCTGAAGAATGTGCCATTCTCTCCATTTCCAAAAAGTCGTCCATTAGTTCCAATGAATTTGAATTGACAGGATGATTTCCTTTATCTATGTCCTTATCCTTTTTCAGATGAGAGAGGTCAGAGATTGGTGGTGTCGCCCAAGACTCGGTAAAACTTCCATCATCGTCAAACCAATCGTCAGACAAGGAGGCCACACTCTGAGGATTGCTAGCATTTCGACTAAAACCTGCAGCAGGAACCTCAAAAATTGATCTTGGTGAGCTCCTTCGTTGATTCATGATTTGTAATTGTGCTTCTAAGTTATTAATCCTTCCAGCCATTTTAGCACACGTGTCCCTTGAAGACTGCAGTTCACTATTCCGTTTCGCCAAAGCTTCTTTCAGCATTTTTGTTTCTTCTTCTGTTGCTGATAATCTTTTAGCAAGGAAGTCTTTCTCTTTATGATGAGGTGGTGAGTTATCAGTGGAAATTTCTGGCAGTGACGACAAATGTGACTTACTATTCTTAACCAAAGACCTCGGTGGTACCAATCGAGTTTCACCAAAATCATGGCCCCAATTATCGACTTCCTGCTTCATTTGTGCCAACGCAGCAGGACCAGGCAACTTCTTCCGTACAAGGCCACGCAATCTTTGGCATTCTGTTTCCAGCTTTGAAATTTTCTTGACACTTTCTAAATGCTGCTTGTTTGCAGCTTCAGTTGATCTTAGACTTATATTCTTTTCTTCATTGCGAATATCAAGTTCCTTCGAAAGTACATGCAGCTCATACTTTAACGAACTAATCTCCTTTTCATATGATAGAATATTTTCTTTTAGAAGCTCATTCTCAACATTAGCTTGAGATTTCTCATTATTGATCTTCATTAGCATACTAGCATGCTCTTGCAATGACCTAGAGAGTGCTGCATTTTCAGCAGCTGATTTAAGAACCCCTTGATCTAATACAGTAATTTTTGCTTCAAGTTCACACTTTATTTTTTCACATTGCTTGGTTTTGTTAAGAACTACTTCATGCACCTTCTCCTCATGCTCTTCCTTGACAATTCTTATCTGCCTCATGCATTCCTTAAGAGCACCATCCAGATGAGAAGCCCGATCTTCAGCTTTAAGCTTCAAGAGCCTGACAGATTCAAGTTGGTGTTTCAATGCCATAGCTTCAGCATCAGCCTTTTCCCATCCTAGAAAACATGGAGGGAATCATTTGTCATAAGGAATGAAAATTTATACAATGAGAAGATCTTTATACATGAAAAGGAATGATCCAAGAACAATTTCTGTTGGCTTAATAAAGATAAAACAGACAATTCCATAAGTTTCTTGCAGTTTTGAAAGTTCATTCAAATTATTCATTCCTTTCCTTCTTTCAGATAGGCCCAGCAGCCCAGAGAAACATAAGTTATGCAAAAAGGAGGAGATATTTGTTCCAATCACTTGCAGGACGCGAGACACATAGCAAGTTGTACCTGAAACAGCTTCTTCAGCAACTTTTGCATGTTGTTTTACTGAGTTGTCCTTAGCACTCATCTCTGTATTAGTTACAGACAGCTTTTCTTGCAAATCGTTCACTTGATTCTGCCACATTTTAACTTGACCTTCCAGTGCATTAACTTGCTTCTCCAAGCCAGTCAAATGCGTATATGAATCCAGGGGAATTTGAACGTAGTTAACATTTTTGTAGTTTTCCTGACCAAATAAATTACATAAATTAGC
>JAVXUM010000023.1:23773322-23784274 GCA_035590655.1 Pouteria glomerata
AGGTTTTATTAGTTTCTCAACTTGTTGCAGTTGTAGGATGTTTCTTAGGATTGAAATTTCAATTCAGCTCTTGTAAACCGCTTGGAGGTAGTCGATAGATCAAATTGAATATAACTTTTGCCGGCCACTTGGTAGCGGTCGTCCATGGGCATTTACATAGTTGAATACTGGGACTTTAGTCGGCCGCCTCGTAGCGGTCGTGAAAGCCAATAGCCGACCGCCAATAGGCGGTCGTTTATGTATTCCATCGGTAGCCTTTAACGGCCCATTTAACGACCGCATTGGCGGACGTTATCATAGACGACCGCCTCAGGCGGTCGTCTAAAAGTTCCCTCGACCCCCCCAACTTCGGCCACCTTCAAGCGGTCGTGTGGCGGTCGTGAAAACTTTAGACGACCGCCTTTAGCCCTTTAGACGACCGCCTAAGGCGGCCGTCTATTCCCGCCTATATAGTAGTGTAATATATCCATGTGTTGCACTGAGATTGAGAGATTATTTCATCTTTTACATGAAATTTACGGAACACGTCGTCATGTATGAGTGTCCAACAGTAACAAATTGAAATTGTATAAACAAAAATTATTTAATTTTTTTGGCAAATGAATATAGATATTATTATATGCAAAATTGTAAACAAACTAACAAGTCGGTGCTATCTCTTTAGAAAAAAAAAATAGTGAAATTCTATATAAATATTATTCGAAAAATTATAAAGCTGTAATATGTGTGGGTTTTCATGATCTAGAAATAATTATCCAAACAATTTCTCATTGAAGACGAAATTTAAATTTAATCCGACGTTAAATATTAAATAAAAAAACTTAAAAATAATCAATTACTTTGCAAATTAGTTATGTCAATATAATAATCGGGCTATGATGTAGTTCTACTATTTAATAATAAGGTTAAAATATTTTCAATCAATTTATCATAATTTAAAAATTTTTAATAAATGGATTAAAAAATATATCGTCTTGAAAATTTTAAAAATTCTAACCATAATTAAAATGTATCACAATCAATTAGCAAGTGTCATATAATCGCAAAATTTCAAAATATTATGCTACATACATAATTAAATAGAATTTGTATATATATATATATTTATTTATTTATTTTTACAAATTAGGTGTTAGTTTTTTGATTCAATAAAAATTTCAACGACGTCAATACAAGTTGTGACACCAATCATAAGGTTGACACATCAATTACGTTTCTTTACAAAATATATATATATATATTTTAAGAGTCGTATAAAAGTAGATTTTTTTTTTAAATTAAAAAACTTAGTATTTTTCTTACAAATAGTATCATAAATCATCGTTAGAGCTGCCAATGGGCCAAATATGGTCCATATCCATTTGGTCCATATATTGTAGTTGATTAAGGGGGTGTTTGGGTGCATCTCAAATTTTAAAAATCTCTAAAACTTATCTCACTGCACGCCTTACGAACCTATAATTTATCTCATTTTATCTCACTTTTCATCATACCAAATACCCTCTAATAAATATCAATTGAGTCCAATCAATGTTTAACCTATTATCGTAGTTGATAGGTATAGACTGTACAACCTATTGCAATTTAGGGGGCGTTTGGGGCTTTAAAAAATACTAAAAAATTTTTAAAATTTTTAAAATTCTCTATTATTTTTTGCACATTCATACCTATTATAACTCTAGAAAAAATTGCATAATTCAAGTTCGATTAATAGAACAGCTGTAATTTTTTTTTTTTTTTTTTTAATGTGATCACTGTTCTCCAACCTACCAAACAAGACCCATTGTCAATATTTTTTAAAGAAATTTGAAAACCGTTCCGACGGATTTCAAAACCGTTTCGACGGATTTCTCTACAAAAGTTAATATCTTTCACTATTTATTTCTAAAAAACGTGATTTGCTACTAAACACACAGATATCACTCAAACTACGTTTTTCATTATTTTTCGTTGCTCCAAACTCCCCCTTAATTGGAAGTGCTAGATTGTCAAAATTTTCCCACTATCAAATTATTTAAAAAGAACAGAACTATATATATAGAGATAGGAAATTAAATCGTATAACACTTATGAACTAGTAACACTTATGTAAATTGGGCATTTCTCTACTAAGATGTCTTGATTCCGAAAGGATTTGAACTAATAGATCGATGAGATTTGAGCATCCAACAGTGACACTTCATACTTATCCAATACAAACAAGTCATATATTAAAGATACATCCAATAGTGACACATCATCATCTCTCATGAAAAATAGTTACATTTATACAAGCTACCCAATATAATATTATAAAAAAAAATAATTAGATTTTACAAAAATTACGAGAGTGTTTAGTACAACGAAAAATAATAAAAAATATAATTTAAATAATATTTAAACGTTTGATGACAAATCACGTTTTTTAAAAATAAATAGTGAAAGATATTAACTTTTATAGAGAAATTCGTCAAAATAGTTTAAAAATCTCTTTAAAAAATATTAACAATAGATCTTGTTTGGTAACTTAAATGACGATGACCACATTAAAAAAAAAAAATTACAGTTATTTTATTAATCAAACTTAAGTTATGTAATTTTTTCTAGAGTAGTAATAAATGTGAATGTATAAAAAATAATAAAAAAATTTAAAATTTCTAAGAATTTTTTAAAATTTTTTAGCATTTTTTAACACGTCAAACGATCCTGCCGTAATAGAATATTACAAGAATTGCCCCGCGTCTATCCATGTGACAGCAACGCATTAAGATGACTCTGGTGTGGCAGCAATGCGTCGTACCCAATCTGTGTCCGTCAAGTCTCATGATAAAAGAACAAATCAAAACAAACCAAAGATGGAGATGAAGAACACAGGTGACTAATGATAAAAAGGACAAGCAAAAGGTTGAGACAAAACACACAGGTGAGAAACAAAACAGAGGGTAAACGTGAAAGTTGACAGCACAATTTAACTAAAAAATGGGACATTGATCCCAAGGTCTATCTTGGGAGTTAAATTTATTAGCCCTCCAAACACTGCTACCCGAAGCAACCGAGGAGCAGCTCAGCTGCAGGCAGGGAGAGAAATATATATATATATATGTATGTATCTATATATTCTTACCACGACAGGATCTTATATCCTTCACATTATGGAAACACGTGTAGTTTAACGTAGCTTAGCTTGCATTCCCTGTATGCAAATGCAGCCAACTTGGGCTCATCAAATATTTCATTTATCACCCGGCACTCAACCCATTGCAAGTGTAGCAACAACACACACATGCAGATAAGCAAGAATCAATATCAACAGTTCATACTCCATGGCCACAATCATTTTCCAACCAGAAATAAAAGGCAAAAATCAACAAAACAAAAGAACGGGATAAATGCCAAACCTTCCCACCTCACCAACAAAGACAAATTCAGTATATTTCGAAACAATTGAATCATCATCGTAGATAAAACTCATACACATCACGGTAGGCACTACATATAATATGAGGATTGCATTGCCTAGTCAGAAGACAAAATCCTATTTTTTAATACTTGCATGTGTTTGCTCGCAGACTGAACCAATGCATCAAATACACACCAAGATTCCTGGTAGTTAATCAACCGGCTCTCATGATGATGTGCACCCCGCTGTCAGTATCAACTATGTCACTTATCTCGCCAACCTTCAGAGCATATGTTGCTTCTTCAAAAGGTTTTTGCATCTGACCTCTGCTAAATGCACCTGCATGAAGATTGACGAGTCGTTTAGTTAGTGCAGCACATGGAGGAACATTCAAACTGGTTTTTAAATCATAATCCCCATAACCATTAACCACAATACTGTCCTTTTAGCTATAATCAGATTTTTTTTTTCCTCTCCGAGCACTTTGCATTCAGGTTGAAAATCATAACAGAAACAGAGGCAAAAAAAATATTCAACAAACGGAGAAAAAAAAAAGGAACAGATTGCATTTTATTTTCTTCATTTTGATCTGGAAAAGTGAAAACTCTAACATCCATATATACATTCTCACGTGAAAAATAGAGGGCTCCAGTCACAGCAGGCATCCTTTCACTATAACAGATTCACAAAACACATCTTTAGGTGCACATCTTGCCATAATCACAACGCTTATGAAGATTAAACTTCTATATGCAATCTTTTACTTTTTCATTTATTTATTTATTTTTTGATAATTCAGGATATCCAGACCAACTTGCGCACACTTGGTTAATCCCTGAAGACCTAAAGTCATCAACCAAGTGAGCCCCCAGCACCTAAAGTTAACTTCTACATACATATTTCACTCATCATAATGCTCATGATGTACTACAGCACAAGTTACAAGATACGTTATCTTTACGCCCAACAATTGATATAGACTCCAAGGGGACCAACAGGCAAAAGATAAGATTCATAAGAACGCAGATTTGTCATTAAAAATGCCTTATTTTTCAACTGTTCACTCTAATTCAAGGACACACACGTAACTTGCCTGATTATGAATTACAGTAAAAACATTTGGGCAAGGCCGCACTTATTATCTCCTTAATGGCTGACATATAAATGTAAAAATATATATGTATATTGCAAGAAGGTCCAAAAGATGTCAAAAGTCTCATTTAAGGCTCTGTTTGGAGAATTGCAGATTTCACATCAATGAATTTATATTAAATTTTATCAAAATTTAAGAGAGAGAGGGGATTAATGTGTCCCAAATAGATGGAAGTTTTTAAAAATTACTATTAAAATAGTGCAGTCATTACTTCTTAAAAAAGAGAGAGCTACTATGATGAAAGATTTCAAAGAATTAATTTTTGTATGATGATTTTAAATCTATTATAATTCATCTTATTAAATCACTCAAACTCACAATGATATCCATATCTAAACCAACAAACTTATATTTGAGCAATACTTCATAGATAAATAGATTCAAATATTTTGATATCAAATCCATAAATATTATCACAACCTAAACTAATTTAGGTATCAACAATAAATGCCATCAGCATGAATTTTCCCATCTATTAATTTTGTTCCCCCAATGGTCAGTTCATCGCCACCATGAAGCTTCATCAAACATGAGTGATAATATATTACACTTTCTTAGCACCACACATAACGAGGAATTTAGTCAAATGCTACAAACTCAGTCGGGCACAATTAAAGAAAGCAGACATGATATAAATATTCAAAATGCTACTAAAGGCCAATGAAGTAACAATAGTTTAACACCACTTTTGGCAGTTTGCATATATATTCAATTCCTTCAACTAACTTGCTTTAGTTTCATAAACCTGGTTTTGCAAATATACAACACAATCATGTGCAGAAACTTTTGGGCTGGGAAAAAAGGGGGCAGAAATGCAGACTTCAAGTACCACCAAAAATATGCTAAAAAAGGTTACTGCTGGCATGCTTTTGGTTAACATAACTCATGAGAGCAAGCTTGACACTACAGCTATTTCCTTTGTGAAATAGAGGATCCAGAGAAACCAAAACATGTGGAAGCTACCATACCATGACAACAGCATGCAAAAAAATTGGGGGTGCAATTGTTCATCAGATTAGAGAAATAAAAGATAGATATTGAAAAATGCAGGGCCTATCCCTGTCAATCTTTAACCTCGCTTGTCGAGGCAAACTGCCTTCAGTGATAAAGAATCATTTACAAATGACGAATGAATAATAAATTTCTAATGCCTAAACTGTACCATTAACACAGGTTGGATACTGTTATCTAGAATAACAAATTGATCATAAATCCCTCACAAAAATGACAAAGAATCGAGGTCACCAAACAAATCATTGACGGGATGATATGGAAGAATAATAGTGGTAAAATTTTTGTCAAATCTTGGAATAATATTTGAAGGTTGGGGTGCTAAGCAAAGTAATCTTTTTTTTTTTTTTTGGGCCAATGACATTTGTTTCAAACGTTACTATTGACAATTTACTAAAGAGGGGCAAGCAGCTTCCAAATCGGTGCTACATGTGTCACAAGTAAATTGCCCCTTAATAGTGTATGAGACTGTTTCCCAAGGTGGACCACCTTCTATTTTTTTCAGATTAGTGACATGTCTATACTACTATATAAGGATATAATAGGTGTAGTTGGTGCAACTCAAATTTTGGAGAAGTTTTTTTTATAGCTTCCCTTGCTACACCCTTCAACTACCCAAAAGCTCCCTACAAGTCAAAAATAATTTGCAAGTAGTTCTTAAAAAATCATTGTCAATTAAAGTAAATTTTACTTTCTCTTTCCCAATTTTTTAAATTTCCTTTAATCCAACTTTCTATTGTTGAGAGGATTGTGTACATGTGGGCAACAATCATGCGCATGAAGCATGACCTCCGTCTAGCTATAATAATGAAGTTGAGTTGAAACAAAGAGGGTTCGATGTCCACAATAGAATGAAAACATAAAAATAAAATATCAACAACAGAAAGATAGAGATGCAACAAAGACAAAAACCAAAATCTAGGAGCAACATACTCACCAATTATGCTTGGTTAGGAAGAGGGGAATTCCTTTGAAAACCAAGAACTTGGTTCCATCCCACATGTAATTAATATCATTGCTAAAACCTTCAAATATCCTGGAGTTTCTTTCTGTCCTCATAGCCCAGAGCAGCACAAACACAACAAACCCACAAAGTTTTGCCACTTCCCCAATCCCGAAACCCCAGAATTTCACAGAAAGCATATTGAAAACAGTCTAGGGACAAACCCATCAATAATCCCCAATAGAAGAGAATATTCCACAATTTAATAGCCAGAGGAGAATGCAGGAAAATATGATCGACACTTCCATCACATGTTTTGCACATAGAGGATTACATAAACAAAAGTCAGAAGAAGGCAATTCCCATTGCAACAATTATGTCTACCGATGAGTGCTTATCATTTACCATTATTTCGTAAGCCATAACTCCCATAGTTCCATAGGCATTAAGATCCAATTATGATTGCGGTAAAAAAGATAAGTTGCTGAAAGCAGTGCAGTTACAAGATGAGAAAATAAATAGCTTTAAGGCCTTTGACAAAGCATGCAGTTACTATATATCGGTTGATTGATCAATTTATATTGGGCACAAGAACACCAATCTAATAGACTAATAGTATAAAGCTATGAGAATTCAGATGCAGTTTACATTCAAAATTCAAATACATAAAACATAAATAAAAAAGCTGAAGAGGAATTAAAGTGAATATGCCTTAGAAATAGCAATTGGAAAGCACACGAAACTTTCAAATGTCTTTTTTTTCTTTTAATCAATTTTTTTCGTTTCACTTTTTAATTTTCCACTTCGATGCCAAATAATATAATACTAAATACGAAAATTCATTTTACTTCTCTTTTTCCGGATGTTTCGTCGTAAACAAAAGTACACTAAGGAAAAAAAAAAAAAAAAAGATCTAGGGCAGGAGGACTTACCGAGATCGCCGCCGCGTTTGGCGGAGCTGCAATCAGAGTAACGAGCGGCGACGTCCTCGAACTTGGCTTTGCCGGAGACGATGTCGTCGCGGAGGGACTTGAGCTGAGAGGCGGCGCTGTCTCTGGTGGTGGTCGTGATGACCTGACCTTCTGGATCCTTCCAGGAAGCTTTGCGTCGGGAGCCTTGGTGCTTGATGAGGATGTGCGAAGCCCTAACTTTTTCCGATGACATCTTGGTCTTCTTCTTGTTCTTGTCCGTTCGATCTGCTGACGACGAGATCGACGAAGGCTTCTTCCTCTTTCGATCGAAATCTATCTTTACGAACTGAAGAGACGACAGAGATAGATCGCCTTCACCTCTTGACCCTGCAGATGCGATGACAGCAGAGCCCTTCCCTCTCTGCAGCTGAATTCCTTTATATTAGCTTTAGCCAATCAGGAGTCGCCACGACAGCTGAAGAAGCCAACTTCGGCAGACCAGGATCGCCAATTTGAGTGAGATCATTCACAAATTCATCCATTGTGATATTTTGGCGCTCCAAACAAAAAAAAAAATAAAATTTTATAAGTTATTTATTTTTTATTTTATTACACGAATTACGAATCTATAATTTTTTTTACTCTAAGTTTGTTTAAAATTGTAAAAAATAAAAAGTTAATATTTTGAGTTTTATGTAGTAAGTAAAAAATTTAAATTTTATAATCTCGAACTTTGTACAATAAGTGAAAAAATTTAAATTTTATAATTTTGGATTACGTATTTGTAAAATTTTGTATTATTTTTTTTATTTTGTTGAGTCCCAAACAGGCTCTTTTTATCACTCTAAATTTGTGTAAAAAAAATTAAGTTAAAAAAGTATACTTAGATATTAAAAACACGGGAAAAATTTTAAATAGTGAATAGAAAATATTAAAAATAATTTTCAACCTTGAATAAGAGTGTTAGAATGGTGTCTATAATTACTAGTAATTTTTATTTTTTTTCTTTTTGAAAATTATACGAATTTCCTTTAACTTTTAAATATCTACACTAATTTCTTTTATTTTATAAAATTTCTAACAACAACCCTTTGTGATTTAAAGAATTTGTTTGGGTACTAATAATTTTTTTTTTGTTTTATATGATTTTTTATCAAAATTTGATTTATTTAATAATTTTTAAGCATATTTATTTCATAAAATTACAAAAGAATAAAATAAAATTATATAAGAGAAAAATAATTTATAATTAAAAAAGTTAATTTAGTACTTATTAAACAAAGCTCTCATCTTTAAACGTTGGCAAAAAGTGATTTGGAGAGTAAAAATTATAAATATTTTTTCCATGCTCTCGTTCTTAAAGATTTGAAAAGTCAAAAAGGGGGCTAAGCCCAAGGAAACAAACGTGCTTTGTTACGTGAAAACTTTACGATTCGGCGGTGTTTGGAGTAACAAAAAATAATAAAAAATAATAAAAAATATGATTTGAGTAATATTTAGGTGTTTTGTAGTAAACCACATTTTTCAGAGATGAATAGTCAAAAATATTGACTTTTACAGAGAAATCCGTCGGAACAGTTTTGAAATCCGTCAGAACGATTTTCAAATTTCTTCAAAAAATATTGACAATGAGTCTTGTTTGGTAGCTTGGATAACGATGGTCACTTTAAAAAAAAAATTACAATTATTCGATTAATCGAACTCAAGTTATATAATTTTTTCTAAAGTTATAATAGGTGTGAATGTGTAAAAAATAATAGAGAATTTTAGAATTTTGGAGAGTTTTTCAGAGTTTATCAGAGTTCCAAACAACCCCGAAATTGTGAAAGTAAAATTGTAGGTAGGGTCGGAGCCTTTTAGCTCGTGGTTAATTGTTTTTTTAATTTTTTATAAATGGTTTAAAATTACTTTTTTATATTTTAATTTTTTTAAATTATGAAGTTAAATGAAAAAAATAAAAAAAATAAAGGTCATTTGAGAAAATTGTAAATTTTTATTTTTTAAATTCAATTTTTAGTTTTTGAATTTAGTTTTTAATTTTTAGGTTTGATTTTCATGGTAAAAAAAAATTAAAAACACATTTGGGTAATAATATTTGTTAATTCACAGTTATAGTGTTGGCAAGAAAAAAACATACCTAACTTAAAAAATAAATAAATAAAAATAAAACTATAACTTCGACTCGATTGTAATCTACAACAGAGGTAGTGGCCAATTATCGGTGGTCTAAAATGGGTGATGACGGCTAACAAGAACAGATGGTGGATAGTAGCTAGCGACAAAGGCAATGACGGGTTGACAATGATTAGAGGTGAATGATGATCTATTAATGGTAATAAAAAATATATGGCAATTAACGATAATGGCAGCAAGATAACTGGCAGTACCAAGTGGTAGTGAATGATAGTTGTGATTGGGGTAGTAGTGGTGGAGAAAATAAAAATTTCAAAAAATATTTTTTTTTTTGTGTTTCCATAATTTTTAAAAAAAATTTGAAATTAATTTTTTACTTGCCAAATGCACACACCAAAAACAAAGGATTTTTTTTTTTTTCCATTTTTCCAAAACCAAGCGTAAGGTTAACAACACAAGTTTTTTAACAAGTCAACAGAAAACGAAGTAAATTTTCCAAAAACTATCCTTAAGTGTCCATCTATCCAGCTACCATGCAACGCTATGAAATTGTCTTCGCACGTAAACAACAGACCAAATAGACTTCATAGACCAACGCTCATTATTTTATAATTTTTTTTATTATTTTCAAGTGTTTATCACATTTTATTTTGTGCTAGAAATGATCCTAGTGCAAATCACTTTCTATCTGTCTAAAAAAAAAAAGCCTCAATTTTTCACCATGACAGCACCCCCACCTTTTTTCAACACATATATAATTGTCACATCTTTTGAATGAATTTTATAATATAGATTTTTAGTTTAGTATAATTATCTTACATAATTGTATATTTCGTGTATTATATATTAGGGCATAAAATACAGTATCAAAAAAATTAATGGATCAAATTTCAAACAATTGAATCAAAAGAAGAAAGGATTTGAAAAGAGAAGTGTTTGGCACGCTATAATTTGCTAAAAAATTCTAAAAATTTCTAAAATTTTTTTTCACTGCATGAATTATGAATCCATAACTTATTTCATTTTATCTCACTTTTTATCACACCAAAAATCCCTTAAGGGCAAAGTCGGACAATACACATTCATGGTTTAATAATTTCTTCCCACAATTGGAAGTCTGGCCGTATCAAATTATTTGAGGGTTTAAAATAAAAAATAAAAAAAAATTGGGTCTAGAAAATTTTTATATATTTTTCAAAGTTTTTATATACTAATATTTGAGACTTCAAAAGTTTTTTTTTTATGAATACGACCAATGTGCTTAAAAATGTTGATAAAATAAAAAATATATAAAATAAACAAAAATTGAAGTTAAAAATAAAATTAAGGGAGAATTGGAGGCCGATCACATTTTATCAAAATATAAGGATTAAAGTCATAGTGAAAAAACTTGTTTGTAAATAAGTCACACATGCAACAAAA
>JAVXUM010000023.1:23784374-23809791 GCA_035590655.1 Pouteria glomerata
ATTTACCAAAGGTACTAACCACACCGGAAATTATAATACACGCAGAGATATGGAAGCAGAACAGGGATTATATATCAGAAAAATGGCACACAAAAGCAATAAATACCAACAAATCAATCAAAAGAACATATTGTATACCATTAAGATCAGGATAAATCAAAAACTCCTTTTTTTTCCCCGGACAATTATAAATGAAAAACAAATCACCTCCAACAGAAATATATTTTCCCTGTAGTTTGCAGCATGGCCAGATGTTTCCCAGAGTTGCATGTTATAGATATTTGGTGAGACAACCTGCAAAAATCAAGAACTATTAGTAAGTATATGAACTGACCAACATCCTTCCAATAAGCTCCAGTCATAAACTATTCACCTCCTGATAGCCTCTCTTCCAGTACTCATTTCGCATAAATTCCACCAATTTGTTGTAAATCCGAGCACCATGTGGAAGGAAAACACAGCTTCCTGGGCTGAAAACATATAAGATGCAATAAGTGGTATCAGGCATAATAGCCATAATCCTGATTATCTAATAGTCATATTGACTGGCAATTCTACCTCAGAGGGTGAAAAAAGAAAAGCTCCTGATTCTTCCCCAACTCTCGATGATCATATTTCTTTAACTCTTCCAGCCTGGCAATATATTCCTGCAACAAAGGTTACTTTATAATGCAAAAATAGTTATCTTAAACTAATAAATGGCATCATATTGTATTCAAATAACTAAACCGCGGTTGTAAACCAATTTAACCAACAACATGCATTTACCCTGAATTGTCAGTTGAGTGAAAGGAAGTTAACCTCCAGATTCAAATATTTTGTTCGATCCAAACCTTAAAAATTTTTACAAGATAGTCTTAGACATACAACGTCATAATAGAATGCAACAAAAGATTTAAATAGCATATTATTCAAATTGTGTGAAAGCATATATGGTTTGATTTCATAAAGAAAAACAAAAGAAAATTTTAGTTCACACGATAGCAAGAAATGAAAATCATGCCCAATATCTTATGGAAATATTCAATCAAAACAATCCATTTATAAGATTAAATCATGCAGCAGAAATAAACACAGAAAATTTCTTCATCAATAACATGCAGTGTGCGTGGTCTATTACAATAATTATCACTTGAAAAAATTGCAAGTATGGATGTCCATCCATCCTTTCTTTACATATATAAAATGGCCGTCCATCCATCCAACTAAAGAATATTAATGGTTCTTTTCACAATCATCCTTTAGCAGTTTAGACCAACCAAACACCCCTAAGGAGAAGCGTCATAGCAGAAGTTATAAGGCTGAGGCACGCCCAAAAGAGTGACATTTAGACACCCTAAGAAAGAGACATGAGTATCAAGGATTTGATAAGAGATTAAGAAGCCATATAAAGCAAAAAAGAAAAGATACATTGAGCAACTGCTTCAGATTTTGAGTTTCGTGATCTATGTTGAGTTCTCTAGAATGGTTTTGCCCCTATTAGAAGCATTTAGATCAATTAAATATCTATTATTAATGTATACTAGGAATCAGAAAAGATAAAAGATTATGCGATGCTGGTAAACAAAACAACATTCACTTTTTAACGGGAATGTTCAAAAGGAATTCCAGAACATGAATATTAAGCAGCTTAACAAAAGTAATTGATCTAAAATCTTAAGCTACACAAGACTACATTCACTTAGTAATGAGAGTGTCAACAAGGAATTCTAGAACATGAATACTAAGTAGCTCAACAGAAGCAATTGATCTAAAAACTCAAGCAAATACACAAATGAAACATATTTGGAAGAAAACATAGAGTGAGAAAGAGAGAGAGGGGGGGGAGGAACACTCACCTGTGGTAGTTTTCAAACTCGTCGGGGGAAGCTTGTGGTGCCGGAAACACAAAAGGGGCATCCGAACAATTCTCGTGGCTGCAGTGACAGATAGAATACCCATGAGTGAGAAAGAGAGAAATCGAGAGAGAGAATGAGTGAGAAAGGTCCATCGTCTTAACCCACTGACCTGTAAGTTCTCGGCCGCCGGGTGCCAGTCGCCGGAGAAGCAAAGGGTTCCGATACAAACAAGCTCGGTCGAAAGTACAGTGTGAACGGCTCGATTTTGGCTCGGTTTCACTTTTTTGGGGAAAGGCGCGGGGAGAAGGGGATTTTGTGGGAAATAATTGGGGAATGGCCGTCCGCATCTAGGCAGTCGCCAAGGGCTAAAGGCGGTCGTCGTAGGCTCGATTTTCCGACCGCCCGTTGGCGGTCGTCCGCGTCGAGGGTCAGCTTTGAATGGTTCTGTAGTAGTGTTACTTCAGGATTGGCCTCTGGGATACATACATGGATCTCTGCCTTAATATTCCGCTTTAATTAGAACTTTAGGAGTCCTTAATCACCTACAGCGTAATAAGTTGCACAGTATAGGATATCATTAAATTTGTTAAATATTTTAAAACCTTGGTAACACTTGCAAATTGGTTGTGGTACTTGTTTAATTATCACTTTTTTTTTTTTAAATATTTTTTAAAAAATACAAATTCAAGTATGAGATTTAAACTAGGGGTGTGAATGGGTTGGTTTGGTTCAGGTTCATACATAACCTAGAATTGAACCAATTTTTTTCGATTCCTAAACTATAGAACCGGAACCGAACCAAACCGAAATGAAAATTTTGAGTTGGTCCAGTTTGGGTTTTGGTTCAACTTGAAGCAAACTAACATGAAATTAAGACAAAATCAAAGCATACTCGTAGAGCACCAAGATCTCACCGTCAAAATAAAAATATTATTGATATTTGCATTAGGTATATGCATTAAATTATATGTAATAGGTACAATTTTAGAAGTTAGATATTTATAAATCTTACCAGAGAAAGTCAAACTATTCATGCTGCACAGAGAGAGAGAAGAGAAGATGTATAGGCAGGTGCGGCACAAAAAGATACTAAAAAGAAAAATTCTAATTTTTTTTCGTTTTATATATTATAAATTATATAATAATATAAAAGTTAATATATATATTATTTTTTTAGGCTAATTCGAGTTAATCCGGTTTAGTTTGGGTTCTGTTTAGTTTCAATTTGATTTTAGATTGGTTCGGGTTAAATATATGCTAACTTATAATCGAACCGAAAAAATCAATTTTTTAATTTTTTAACCCAGAACCGACTTAAAATAATATAGACCCGAACTAACCCAAACCAAAGTGATTTGATTGATTGTTTGAGTTTTTTGTGCACCCCTAACTTAAACTATTTAAATATTTATAATCTATGATATAATACATATGTAGCTTAAAAATAAGTATATATTATTAATTTTATTTATTATTCATTTTTGTTTTTAAAATTCAAAATTTGAGGAGTATAATACTATTTAAGTTTAATGAGAAAAGGTAACTGAAATTAATACAAATTATTTTTAATTTAAAAGACAGATTATGACTATTTAGGTTTTTTTGTCGGGAAGTGAATACAAGTAATTGAAGTTAAGACAAGTTACTCAAAATTTGAAGGGATTATGAGAAATTTACATGCAATTTTATTTACAATACAGGTGACAAAGGAGAAATTATTAATACTTTGATTTTATTTTAAATTATTTTTTATCTATATATATTATTTCTATATATATCTATCTTTTTTTAAAAAAACACTTAGAAGGCATTCGGCAACTGAAATTTTGAGTTACTTTTAATAATTTTTTATGTTTTTCTGTGAGTTGTTTAGATTCTCTCTCAAATTAATTTTTTTCATGCTTATCCATTTATTACCATCTCTCTCGAAAACCACACATTTACTAAATATCTTAGACGATTAGGTTCTCTATTATCTTTTAAATTATTTTGTTTTGTCTACATATATTATCTTTATATATTTTTATCTCTTTTTAAAAAATACTTAGATTCTCTTACAAATTAATTTTTTTTTATACTTATCCATTTATTACCATCTCTCTCGAAAACCACACATTTACTAAATATCTTGGATTATTAGATTTTCTATTCTCTTTTAAATTATTATTTTTTGTCTACATATATTATCTCTGTTTTTTTATCTCCTTTTAAAAAACACTTAGATTCTCTCGCAAATTGATTTTTTTCATAGTTATCTATTTACCACCATCTTTCTAAAAATAACACATTTACTAAATATCTTGGACGATTGAATTCGATGTTATTTTTTAAATTATTTTCTTTTATTCACATATATTATTACTATATATATCTATCTCTTTTAAAAAAAAAAAAAACCACTTGGATTCTCTTTCAAATTTTTTTTTTTTCATACTTATCTATTTATCTCCATCTCTCTAAAAAAACCACACATATATTGAATATCTTGGACGATTAAATTCTCTATGTTTCGAAGATTGAATTCTCTGTGTTTGCATAACTATATAGTGACAATATCCAAGATTGGATTCTTTAATGTTAGTTGCACTAGATTAAACCATGTCTTTATTGGATATCATGGACAATTTAATTATTTTGGATAACTATGTAGTAGATTGGATTTTTCAATGTGTTTGTATAACTACGTAGTGAGAATATCAAAATTAGATTATTTAATATTATGAGTGAGGACATCTAAAATTGATTGGTTGTACTCATGCCTAGATTATCTGAATTAGACCACATATTTATTGGATACCTGACTAATTCTTCGATGTGTTTAGATAACTACATAATAAGAATATATATGATTGGATTCTTTAACATTGCGATATTTAGGTAATAATGACATGATTGATTGTATTTATGCCTATTGCTTAGATATCTAGATTAGACCATACATTTATTAGATATCCTCTACTATTGAATTTTTCAATATGTTTGGATAACTACATTGGATTATTTAATATAGTGAAAATAAATTCTTTAATGTTGCGATATCTAGGTAATGAGAATATCTAAGATTGATTGATTAAACTACATATTTATTGGATAGCCCGACGATTGAATTCTTCAATTGTTTTTGGATAACTATGTAGTGAGAATATCTATGATTGAATACTTTAAACCAATATAGTGAGAATAAATTTTTTAATGTTGCGATATCTAGGTAACGACAATATCTTGATTGATTGTATTCGATTAAACCGTATATTTATTAGATAACTTGACCATTGAATTCTTCAATTGTTTTTAGATAATTATGTAGTGAGAATTTTTTAATATTACGGGTAATGAAGATATCTAAGACTGATGTGTTGTATTTATGCTTAATGTTTTTCGCTATTAAATCACCCATGGATTAAACCATATTTAATAAGTAGCCTGATAACTGAATTTTTTAATGTGTTTGGATAACTACTAACTGAGATATCTAGGTAATGAGGATATCTAAGATTGTATTCATGCCTATTGCCTCACCTAGATATTGTAGATGATTGAATTTTTAGATGTGTTTGAATAACTACATTAGATAATGGCATCAAAGATAGATTGATTGTATTTATGCCTATTGCTTGGATATCTAGATTAAACCATATATTTATTAGACATCCTCTACTATTGAATTTTCAATATGGTTGGATAACTACATTAGATTCTTCAATATAGTGAGAATAAATTCTTTAATATTGCGATGCCTAGATAATGAGAATATCTAAGATTGATTGATTATATTCTTTAATGTTGCTATGCCTAAATAATGAGAATATTTAAGATTGATTGATTATATTCGATTAAACCGCATATTTATTGGATAGTTTGACAATTGAATTCTTCAATTATTTTTGGATAACTATGTAGTGAGAATATCTATGATTGAATTCTTTAAACCAATGTAGTGAGAATAAATTCTTTAATGTTGCGATATCTAGGTAATAACAATATCTTGATTGATTGTATTCGATTAAACCGCATATTTATTGGATAGCCTAACGATTGAATTCTTCAATTATTTTTGGATAACTATGTAGTGAGAATATCTATGAGTGAATTCTTTAAACCAATGTAGTGAGAATAAATTTTTTAATGTTGCAATGCCTAAATAATGAGAATATCTAAGATTGATTGATTGTATTCTATTAAACCGCATATTTATTGGATAGCCTGACTATTAAATTCTTCAATTGTTTTTGGATAACTATGTAGTGAGAATATCTATGATTGAATTCTTTAAACCAATGTAGTGAGAATAAATTTTTTAATGTTGCGTAATGACAATATCTTGATTGATTGTATTCGATTAAACTGCATATTTATTGGATAGCCTGATGACTGAATTCTTCAATTGTTTTTGGATAACTAGGTAGTGAGAATTCTTTAATGTTGCGATATCTAGGTAATGAAACTTCAATTGTTTTTGGATAACTAGGTAGTGAGAATTCTTTAATGTTGCGATATCTAGGTAATGAAGATATCTAAGACCGATTCGCTATATTTATGCCTAATGCTCTTCGATATTAAACCACATATGAATTAAATCATATTTAATAAATAGCCTAATGATTGAATTTTTCAATGTGTTTAGATAACTACTGATTGAGATATCTAGGTACTAAAAATATTTAAGACTGATTGGTTGTATTCATGCCTATTGTCTTGGATATCTGACTCGATTAAATCTAGATATTGTGAATGTTTGAATAATTACATTATCTAAGATTAGATTATTCATTGAGAATATCTAAGATCTTACTACTAATACTAATATTGAATTATTTAATGTTGCGATATTAGGTAGGATATCTAAGACTAATTAGTTGTATTCATACTTATTATTTAAATATTTAGATTAAATCACACATTTAATGGATATAGTGGACAATTTGATTCTTCAATGTATTTGGATAAAATATCTAAGATTAGATTCTTTAATATTACGATATTGTTATAATTTCATCTTAAGATGTCATTAAATATTTAAATTTTGAACCAATATTCCCATTAGATTATGAGAAATCCCCATACAATTTTATTTAAAATAGAGTGATTTTCTTAATTTCTTTTATTCACGTATCTCTATCTATCTATTTCTTTTTAGACTTAAATTCTTTTTCAAATAAATTTCTTTCATTCTCATCTATTTTTCACTTTTTATTGTTTGGATAACTACTTAATGTTAAGAATATCTAAGACATTAGTTGGATTCATGCATTGGATATATCTACTACTTGGATGTGATCCAATGTAAATAACATTAAAAATATATTAAGGCTTATTACAAAATTGAATTATTACCTATTTAGTAAGATATTGTTATAATTTCATCCTAAAGTTAATTAAGATGTCCTTAAATATTTAAATTAGAACCAATTACTCTGTCAAATTATATCACCATAAACAATAAAATGAAAGTATTATTTTTTATCTATATAATTGTATGATTATGTGAAAGTTTATCGCCATAAATAATATAATGGAAATATTATTTTTTATTAGTATGATTATATGAATGTCTACGATTGATTAGAGTGATTGATATATAACTTATGGACATATAATATTAGAAATTGTGGCTGATTATAATATTAAATATTACATAAGTATATTAAGGTAGAAGATAAGAGGAAAATATTGGATATATATTAAGATTAATTAGAAGATTGAGTTTTTTAATATATAAGATATATGACTGCATTATATTAGATATATAAGGACTAATGGGAAGATTGAATATTGGATACCTATAATTCTAATGTTGATGAGAATATAATATTTGATTGAATTCTTTAATATTAATATGTCTTTAAATATTTAAATTTGAACAATTAATTCCATATGCAATTATAAACAAGTATTATTTTTCATCTTTATGACTACATGAATATTTAAAATTAATTGGATCCATGCTTCGCATATGAAATACCTATTACTTAGATGATATACTATACATATGATATTAGACAAATGTTTTAATTATTATTTATTTCTATTTGTAAAAATTTAAAATTTAAGTACAATATATAAAGAAGTATAATACCATTTAAGTTTGACAGGAAAAGATAATTAAAATTAATATAAATCACTTCAAATTTGAATGAAGATTTTGAAAAGTGAGAACGCATAGGAACCATTAAATTTGTCAAATATTTAAAACCTTATAACACTTGCAAATTGGTTCTGATACATTTTAAATTATCACCTTTTTTTTAAATATTTAAAAAAGCCTAAATTAAAGTATGAGATTTAAACTATTTAAATATTCATAATCTATAATATACATAGCTTAAAAATAAGTGTATATTAGTAATTTTATTTATTATTCATTTTTGTTTTAAAAATTTAAATTTTGAGCACAATATATAAATGTGTATAATACTATTTAAGTTTGATAAGGAAAGATAACTAATATGAAAATCTATAGAAACCTAGGAACCTACCCTGTAAGACTATTTAGGTTTTTGACAAATTATTTTAAATTTGAAGGAGAAATCTACCTATAATTTTATTTAAAATAAATACGGGTGGTGGATGAGAAGTTATTAATATTTAAATTCTCTTTCAAATTAATTTATCTTATCCACATATATTTTCTCTATCTATTTATTTTTTTTAAAAACACTTGAATTCTCTCTTAAATTAATTTTTTTCATACTCATCTATTTATCACTATCTCTCTCTAACAAATCATACATTTAATAACTATCTAAGATTGGATTATTTAATGTTGCGATGAGGATATTCATGCCTATTTGTTGAATATATGAGATATCTACCGGATTTATTCCTATTATTGGATATGTGATCCAAATATCTATTATGCTGGGATATCTTATGAATATTTGGTATTTGATATATATATTGATATGGGATATATATATTAAGACTAATTATAGTATAAAAGATATTAGATATATATTAATGTGTTTATTGCTTGGATATGCATATATGACATTAGATATATATTATTGATTACAAGATTGAATTCTTTGCGCCAAGGATATTGGATATGAGGACGGAAATATTAAATTTTGGGTATAAAAATTTGTAAAATGAGGATTGGAAGAATTCGTAAAATTCCAATATTAATGAGAATATATTCTTTAATGTTGCTGAAGATTGTTATAATTTCATCCTAAACTTATGTCCTTGAATGTTTAAATTTGAACCATAAGGATACGGGTCGCTGAGAAGAAATTATTAATGGTTAGATTCTAATTTCTTTTATTCATATATATTATCTCTATTATCTATTTTTTTTTGTTATAAAAATACTTGAATTCTATCTCAAATTAATTTCTTTCTTACTCATCTATTTATCACTCTATCTCTCATTTAATATTCTGTAAGATTGAATTCTTCATTGTGTTTTGAAATTTCTTTCATACTTATCTATTTATCACTCTATCTCTCAACCAACATTTTGTAAGATTGAATTCTTCAATGTATTTTGATAATGAGAATATTAGATTATTTAATATTGCAATATCAACGTAATTAAAATATATAAATTGGATTTATACCTATTACTTGGATATCTAATATATCTACTGCTTGGTAATATATGAAATTGAAAACATATTAAGACTGATTACAAGATTATATATATTAGTTGGATTTATGAGTGATATCTCATATACCTACTATTTGGTGATATATGATATTTAAAAATATATTAAGACTGATTACAAGCTTATTACCCAACGTGAGAAAATTGCGTTAGAATATATTAAGGTATTTATGCCAATTGCTTGAATATTTGAGATATTTACTGCTGCTTGGTGATATATGATATTGGAAACATATTAAAACTAATTATAAGATTATTTTGGAATGTATTTAGTGCTTAAATATCTAATATGAGTGCATGATCTGAAAAAAAATTAAATCTTGAGCACCTACTCAGTAAGAATTATAATGAAATTCTAATATTGGTGAGAATATCTAAAATTAATTAGATTCTTGTGATATTGTTGTAATTTTTTCCTAGTTGATTAAGATTTACTTAAATATTTAAATTTAAACCAATAATTTATCGGATTATACAACCATAACAATAAAATGAAAGTATTATTTGTTATCTATATGACTATATGAATTAGAGTTGTTGGTTTGATTATACAACCATAAACAATAAAATGAAAGTATTATTTTTCTTTTGTATATGAACGTCTAATACGCTTTCATATTTCAAATATCTACTTGGATGATATATGAATGCATAATATCTATATTGTGTTTAAATATCTGACATATATAAAATATTGAGATATATTTAAGTTAAAGATTGAATTGAATTTTTTATGGTTGGATATCTAAGGATATATGAGTGTACAAATATTTGAATTTATATTTAAGACACGTTGATAGTTGAATTCTTTAATGTTGCAATACGTATTGAGAATATCTAAGATTAATTGAATTCATATACATTTGAGATATGTGATGTGATTGTTTTTATATGCATATAAGATAGATAGAAATGGATATGTACATCTAAGATATATTTAAGGCTAATTGAATTTTTTAATATGTTGTATGAATATCAATTCTTTAGTATACTTGATATCTAAGATATGATATCTTTTATATATATATAAGATTTATTGGAAGATTAAATTGAATTTTGCGCTTGGATATATATTTGGGATATTTTTAGAATAAATTGAAAGTTGAATTCTAGAGATATATGTAAAATAGATAGACATGGATATGGATATCTAAGTTATAATCAAGACTAATTGAATTTTTTCATCAACTTTATAGATATTTATATGAGACTATGATATATCTATATATATTTATTTAAAAAAAATTGAATTGAATTCTTTGATATTTGGGATATATTTAAGATAAATTGAAAGTTGGATTCTAGAAATATATTTAAGATAGATTGGATATATGTATGGACGTGAATATCTAAGACTGATTAGATTAGAAAAATTCAAATTTATTGAATGAGTTTTAGTCTGTTAGTTATGATTTTATTTTAATGTGATATGGCCTTTCATTGTCTTGTGTTTCAATTTGATTTTGTTTTATTTTGAAATTAATTTTATCATATTAAATTAAAATCACTAGATTAAATATAATCAAATTATGACCTGTAGCCCTTGTAATTAATTTAAATTTTACACTACATCACTTAAACCTATTGGATTTATATAAGATAGCTTGAGATATATAATTGTATGGATATTTGATATTGTGGAATCTAATGTGATATTTGCTATAACATGAACTTTTATATTAGTATGGCATTTGTTAACAAGTGCCCAAGACGCTCATTAAAAACTAATAAAAATATGTCATATAATTATATTTGGCACTTTTCTAATTATCAGGGTGTGTTTGGAGTGGTAAAAAGTGAGAAAAAGTAAGAAAAGTTGTGAGTTCGTAATGCGTGCAGTGAGATAAAAAATAAGTAATGATTAAAAATTTATAGAATTATTTGGAGATTTTTGAAGTTTTTTTTAAACCAAACACACCACTTGTTATTAATGAGTGCCCTCGAGGGCATAAGTTAACATAACTCTATCAATATTTATTTCCTTATGTTCCCTATATATCCACTATATCACAAAATTAAATCATAATTTTTTATTTTAATTTTTTTAAAAATATTAATGTAATAACAATAATCAAAATGTTTTGAATAGATACTTCTAAAATTTAAATTTTATAGATTTATTTTTTAGTCATAACAATAACTAATTTTAAAATTTGAATTTTTTATATTTATCTTTTAATTTTGAAAATTTAATATAATAAATTTTACTAATTGATTTACTAAGAAATATGAGTACTTTGTACAGTTAGTTCCAAAATTTTATTTTTATCATTTAGTAATAAAAATTTATTTAATAAAAAATTTTAGTAATTAATAAAAATATTAGTTTAAATAATTAATCAGTAAAATTGAATTTAATATATTTGTGTTTTAGTTATGCGGATTGATTTCATAATAAATTTTATTGTTTGGCTTACCAGAAATATGAATAGTTTGGATGGTTTCAAAATAAATTTTATTATTTGGCTTACTTTGGATAATAAGTTCTAAAATTTTATTCTAGTTTGGATAATAAGTTCTAAAATTTAAATTTTATTTATTTATATTTTAGTCACAAAAATTTGATTTAATAAAAAATTTCACTAATTAACAGAACTTGGATTTGTTTTAAAAATTGAATTTTATATATTTATCTTTTAATTCAATTTTTAAATATATAAAATTCAAATATTAAAAGGTTACGAAATTCCCAAAAAGAAGTTGCAACATATTTCTATTAGAAAAAATAAAAGATTCTAAAGCATATCAAAGTCTCAAGTAAATGAGTTCCAGAGAGTAGAACAATTGTAAGAAACACTTAATGGCGCATAAAAGGTTCATCCGCTAAAATTCCTTACCTCCAGGGAAAAACTGTAAGAACTGTGCAAGGACAAAGGTGAAAAAAGATATCTTTCAGAGAGAGAGAGAGAGAGAGGTGAAAAAGAAGCACAAAAGGTTCTACTCGGAAAATTTGCCAATGCTCATTGACAAAGGAGTAAAAGCTGTGTATCAAAAGTGCCCCGTCTAACCGCCACTACTTACGTCCATCCAGTAATTTCCCCACTCAGTTTCGTTCTCTTCGCACTGGGTTCCTCCAGCACACTGTCAGGCTGTAACTTTTCAGGCCGATCATGCCGGAAAAGGCTTTTATAGCCATTTTGGCTATTAAAGAAGGCAGTCTCTTTCTGAAAAACCGGCGTCAATTCATTTGGGTTAAGAATCAGCACCTGTTTGGAGTCTTGCAAGTGAACATCAAATTTACCAGATTGATAGAGACTACAATCCTTTCTTTCTTGCATTTCTCCATGTTGCCTGATAAGGTTCTTGATGTAATCAATGTCCTTTACGGGTGGAGTCATGGCTGAGAAACTGGGTTGCATCACATTTTGTGATGGGTGCAAGTTCAGCCTTCCCATATCTGGTGACATCTCCTTCAGCTGTAAATCTGTTTGCATCACATTTGGTAACGTATCCAAGTTTGGCCTTCCAGCATCTAACGAGAATGCCTTCGATTGTAAACCAGCTTCTCCCACATTTGGTAACGGATGCTTGTTTACTCTTGCCGGCGAAAAAAAATCCAGTTTTGGACTCAAAATTGGGACCCGTGGGGTCAATGACATTGACCTAGAAATGGGCTCATTTCCTTTCCTGTCGTCAGGTGTCCCATAATCACTGATCATCTTCTTAACCTTCATCCAATCTGGTTTTGGGCTGGCGAAGGACGATAGTAGTGTTGGTCGGTCAAGTGCAGAAGAAGATACACCACCTGCATCTGCAGGCATTCCATGTTCATAAACAGATTTTCTAACCACAGTATCCGTTTTTGGGCTGGGAAGCCAGGATTTTACAGGCTTTACTCCGGAAACAGGGGAAGCTCCTGTGTCAATTGGCGCTCGGTTATGAGATGATTTTTCCACCACTGGACTGGGTTTTGGAATGGAAACTCTATATTCATTAGGACGTTTTTTAACCACTGGACCAGGTCTTGAGAAGGGGATATCAAGCTGGGATGTCAATGGCTTTGGACCAAAAACCGGGGCTGCTCTTTTATAAGTTGGTGTGTGAGCTCCTTGAGTTGATTTATGAATTGAATTTTCCATCGGTGGACCAGGCTGTGGGTGGCGTACTCCATGTTCATGAACAGATTTTCTAACCACTGGATTGGGTCCTGTGCTCAGAACAGCAACCCTGGATGTCACAGGCTTTGGTCCAGAAACAGAGGCAGATCCTGAATCAGTTGTTGCTCTGTGTATGTGAGTCAACTTTTCCATTAGTGGACCAGGATTTGGACAGGGCACTCCATGTCCAATGACAGATTTTTTAACCACAGGATCAGGTCTCTGGCTGGGTGCAGCAACCTGGGATGTCACTGACTTTGGTACAGAAACAGCGGCAGCTCCTGTATCAGTGGGTGTTCTATGCTTATGATTTGATTTTTCCATCACAGGACCACGTTTTGGGCTAGATAATGCCACTGAGAATGTCACCGGCCTAGACCCAGAACTAGGCACAGCTGTTCCATGTTCATCAATCGATTTTTTCATATTTAGATCAGGTTTTGGGCAAGGTTTGGCAACCAACTCTCTAACTAGATTTGCCCCAGATGTTGATGTTCTTCCTACCTTCATAACTGCCCCATCTTCATTAACCGCTTCCTCAACTAGACCTGGTTTTATGCTTGGCGAGGGTACTGAGGCTGTCATAGGCTTTGACCCAGAGACATGTTCAGTTTTGGCACTTGCAGGAGCTCCTTGCTCACCAATCATTTTCTCAATCATTTCTGGGTTGCTAAGTAATTTTATAAGTAAATCGGTGTCGATTAGGCTCGCCTGTTCTTTGCTCTTCATGATAGCAGCCATTGCAATATCAGCAGCAGCAGACGCAGAGGCAGCAACTACATCAGGTTGAAAACCAGGTAGCAACTTCAGTGCAGGTTTTTCATCGGCAGATGACTTTACAGAAGCAGAGGGATCACAATGGGACGCATCAGTATTTTTTGATAATAAACCTTCGGTAAGTGCAGGTGGCCGCAAGTCAAAATAAGCATTTTGCGGTGCTGTCTTATCAGATGATAAATGTACCATCTCTCCTTCCTCAACGGGAGTAATAGGGATTAGACGGATGTGGCTATCATCAACTTGGTCTTCTTGCTCATCCAATGGAAGGGAAGGGCTAAGTGGAAGATCAAGTGAAAAAATGGGCAACTCAGTATAAAGCATTACAAGGGATCTAACACAGAGATGCGAGAAAGAGATTTACCTGGGAGGGATGTCAGAAAGACGAGGATAAATTGCTTCAAGCACTCTTGTTTCCCTATGCTTTTGAGTCGATGCCTCCCCACTTTCTTCACCATTGGCGACTTGCCAATAATTTCTAAAAACAAACTGCTTGATTTAAGAGAGCAGAAAACCATTTAAGACCAGATGTGAGCAGAAATACAACAAACCATATAAAATCATAATAATCATGCCTTCTAGTTCCAATACAGGAATTATATATGATTCTGATGTTTTCTTACCTTAGGAGGGCATTTCCATTTAATCTGAGGTATGTGGGACAGTTTCTTTCTCAGTGGGTCCAAGTGTCTGCCTTCATACCTGGAACAATGGCGGGAGAATTCCCCTCTTAGTGGGTCCAAAGAATGTTTGCCTTCAGACCTGGAGGGATGGTTGTCAGAGTACACACTGTTTGAACAATGCATCCTTGTCTTTGCTTTGAGGTGATCATGAGCTTGCAGACAAACTTTCGAAGGGCAATCCTCAGATAAAAACAACTTCACCTGTTCAATTGCCAGGATTCTAAACCACATAAGAAAACTGAAAAGGCAACATAATGGGAAACTAATAAATATCCCCAAACCCACGACCAAGTTTGACTCCTTGTGCTGGTAGTAATTACCAAATATGTATACATGGCATAATCCAATCCACAAATATTGCCCACAAAAAAATTAATAAATGCTATAATGCCCTCGTTTTTTATTTTTCAACCACACCCCCCCTTCCATTCTCAAAACGCAGAGAAAAAGAGAGGAAAAATAATTCCCAGCTAATGAAAAAAGTAATATTTTTACTTTAACAATTGGGTACATTAGAAAGGAAGCAGGTCTTAAATGAAACTAACAGTTGCATCCTTATTTCTGAGATTGCAGAAATTGAGACAAGCATATACCTAAATTTGTCAATATTCTACATAAGGAAACATAGCACCACTTGTAGCTTTTACAAGTCAAGGCACAACAGTACCCTTTGCTACAAAACAAACGGGCAAATCTTAGAACACATTGGCAGGGGAGGGAAAAAAGTTCGGGCCAAGCAATGACAAAAATCATTTGAAGTTCAATAGAGGTAATTAACCTCAGGTTAGCTTGGCAATAAGATTAAGAATAGAAACAATTTGTTCTCTAATGCTATCCTACCATTATTGCCGTAACTCTAGTTTTAGGGAAAGGCAAAAAAGTTAGGGCCAGGCAATGACAAAAATCATTTAAGTTCAATAGATGTAATTGTGGGCACCTAGGTCACAGCTGAAAAGACCTAGGCCCTTTCTTTCTCTATTCCCTCCCTCACGGCATAACTACAAATTTCGATAATGCCACTTGGCCATGAGAGAATCATTTGAGCAATGCAATGATGCTGCCGTGGGAATGCCACTCTTGCTGGAGGGCTTCTCCCAAACTTGGAACAAGGTTCGGAGATTTCTCTAATAGTTTAACAACTTGCGGGATTATCGAAAATTCAGCGAAGTGGAGGCTAGTTGGAATTTACCCAACCAATCTAGAGAAAAAATTATGCAAGGAATCATTATCCTTTTATGACACGCCCTAAATATTCTCTTAATGGATTCAAAGCCCTGACCCCCCACCTAAAAAGATTCCATCCTCACCTATATAGACCCTTCTCCTCTTGAGGGTATGGCATCAGGCATCCACCACACTTTCCTACTCTCTCTCTTTCTCGTATCAGATTGCTCTGATTCTCACTCCTCCACCGGACTTCGGTAACTCCACCATTATTAATCGTCAGTATAATCCTCGGAAGTCTTGACCTCTCCGGATTAATCTACCCCCCACAGTAATTAACCTACCGTGGCAATAAGATCTAGAATAGAAACAATTTGTTCTCTAATGCCATCCTACCATTATTGCCGTAACTCTAGTTTTTTTTTTTTAATAGCTTTCTATATTTTTTTATGGTCATGCGGAACCTTTCTATTCAAAGACTTCTCTCTTCACTATAAGATAAAATTAGATGCATTAAGAGCAAAAGGATCAAAATACAAACTCAGAAAAAATTAAGAAATGACACTCTGTAACTGCAATAATTATGTTCTTCTAAACCTTACAGAAAATAGTAGATAACAAATAATAATGCCAAAAACTCATGGAAATTTAACAAAAATTAAACACTAGCCTGCAATAAATTGCAGCATGCATAGTAGTGCAGATCTGCTATAAACAAAAGAATTCTAGTATTCCAACAACACTAGTAGCAACACACTGAAAGAAGTGTAATTATAGTGTGGGAGCTCTTTATACGGCAGAGAGTATGAATCTGCTTGTGCATATGAACCAGCAAATAATAGAGCTGATAGCCTGGCCCAGTTGTTAGGGCCCCTCTTGGCCAGCTCATGGTCAACAGTTTGAGCCTCACTAGCTTCATTCTTCAAACTCTCAACACCCTACCCTCCTACCCCCTTTAGAATAGAATATTGGATTCTTGTAATTATTAAAAAAAAAAAATAACCACCTAATAATAATAATAATAATAATAATAATAAAAAGGCAACGTGTCAAATTCCCCTTGAAACTTCCAAATCATTATAATAATTCCAGTTGTTTTTAGACAGCAAATCTCTTTGTTCACATCTCCATCAATATCTTTGTGATTTAAAACGCTGCAACACAGTTTATATGTATGTTTTATTCATATGTATGTTTTATTCACTTGCTAGAACAAGAAGCAGATTAGACGGTAGAAGTGTAAATGACTCAAATCACTACTTTGCCTACCACAAACACAATCATCATGAACATGCACCGAAAAGAGTATGTTAAGAAATCCACAATTTATGTTAAGAAATCCACAATTTGTAATGCTGCCTGCCAGTGAAGTAATATAAGCAAGGGGAAATATACCCAAGCAGAGTTTTAGCTTCTATACCATTTACAGAATAAGAAAAGAGTAATAGTATTAGCACTAAATCATATAGGTTTAAATAAGTTAGAGACGTAAACAGGGATTGATATTATGTAATATCTACTAAACAGGTTTTAACCAACCTTAGAAGTAAAACTTAGAACTCCTGCAACACATCTGCTGCGGTTAATTTACATTACAGTGAACCATAAACCAAATTATTCACTCATGACTTGATTTATCTCCTGATAGTATATTTACTTCACTCACTGCAACATTGATTTCAGACATTTTCGAAATTATAACAACTGACAGCTACTAGGGCACAAATATAGTTGAGAAGTTAATATAAACTTAATGCGTCAATCCAATCCAATCACTAGAATACCTAACTACCTCAAAATGCATTATTGAGGATTACAATTTACACCCCCACACGCTACATACCAACGCCATTCACAATATTTCTTAAAAGGGATTTTCAAAAGCAATAAACACATACAAAAGAAAATAACACCAAATCCTTCTTGGGAGCAAAACTTGACAGCATAAGAATGTGTTCTAAATTATAATTCTTGCTGCATCTTCCAGAATCTAGACCAGATTCGAGCACTGGTTGCCTTGGTTCTAGCCAGTTAGTTGTAGCATATCCCTCAAACAAATTCCCCTCCACCTATGAAGTTAGTTTGGTATCCATTGTTGGACTTATTTCTTAATAATTTAAGATTTTGAGACAATTGGTAACTTGTCAAAGTTTTGGTTCCAAGAGATCCTAGTTCAAGTCTTGTTATTAAGTTTGTTCCCACCCTTAGTCTTATACACTCTCTTCTGTTTCAGTTAGTGTATCACTTCATTTAATTTGTCAGTCTCCCCACTTCACATGCAAGGGGAGGTTGCACGTGAAGGAGAGTGTTGAGTTAGCCTGCTATGCATTGTTGGGTCTATTTCCTAACTAAAGCTTTTGGGGCCAATTGGTGAGTTAATGCCACCAAATCACTATTGAACCTGGGATTTAATGAAAGGGCCTCCAATTCGCAAACTACATAAGTATTTACCGTATGTTTAGGCAAATTGGGGTTCCTAAAGTTAAAATGATGTAGTAAAACTTGATAAATCTAAATCAGAACCTACTAACAAAGATCTTGATGCATGAAACATGTCCACCCCACAAAATTTATATTTACAAAACTTTTCGAAGCCACCACAACAATTCAATATCTTGATAGAGGTATTGACTGTATAGAAATATTTGACCCAAAAATACATGACATTTCTCTAGTTTAAAAACCAACGCATAACCCCTTGATTTGGATTAAAGTGCAAAACTGATAGAATCTATTAAATTTAACTGAATTTGTGCCTCGAGTCAAAATTAATAGGAGGAGAAGTTTCCACAAAAATTCACTGATAAAAAGTTTATTTTTACCCATTTTTATGTTAAAATGAAATATTTTTTTTACTTTATAAAGAGACCTAATACACAGACAAATTGGCCTCTTTTGCATGGTGATGAATGAGCCTCTAAGGCCCCTAATTCATAAATCTAATTAAATTTAAAGATTCCAATAATTTTACACTCGAGTCCAAATTACAAGAGGGTCGTGTGGTAACTATTAAGCCACAAGGGGGTTGAGTTTTTTTTTTTTTTGGGACATATCCCAAGGGATAAAGTGTAATTATCCTTTTCACATAATAAGAATGGTTTAGACACAAGTTACATTGTTGCATTAATAATTACTCTAACAAGTACAAGTGTGCAAGATTCATATATGGGACTAGCGAAGGACAACATGTAATGAAGTCAACTAAGTAGCAATCTACAATGTGATAGCTCTTGCACCAATAAGGATCATTTCACCCTGCGTGCATAAAAAAAAAAAGTATATATTCAAGGTCAAAGCAAAAGGTGTTAACAAACAAATTCTTGTGAGTGATATATGCAGTTAATTGAACACAACCAACTTTTGCACTATATTGACATAGAGCACAAGCAAGAAAAACTATATGCTAAATATGTGCAAATAGTTTTTCACTATGTCAATTCATATGAATATTATGTTGAAGTTCATAAAAATTCAAATAATTTTAGACGAGCGCAACTAGGATACCATCGAAAGGTAAAATCATCCTATCATCCTGTATTAAGAGCTTTATAACATATAAGCAATAAGAAAGTAATCTCTGTATTGCAGCCACAACAAATTCCATATGAACCACTTTGCTCAAGTTGCAACCTTTTGTTTTTATTTTCAATTCCTTTCTTCCAACCACCATCAAAAAGCTATAAATTAAATAATAAAAGGCCATTATTCATTGTAAAGTCTCGGCCACATAATTTATGGTGCTACAATATACATATATAATATATGAATATGGTGCTAGAATACGTTGAACCTCAACAAACCTAAGGAAGGGCTGTATTGATGCAAAAAGCTACCTTCAAACTTGAACCACTGCTATTAAGTATCAAACCCTAAGCTTTTACCATTACATTAACAACTCTTCAAGGAACATATATTCATGCTTTGGCCTTATATATGGTAAGAAGAACAATATTTGAAAGTGGGTAGTACTTGCATAGAGGCTGTTCGAGAGTAACAATTTTCACGAGGTGAAAAGTAAGAAGAACTTGGAGAAACTGAAAGAGAAAGAAAAGTTGCAATCCACCCTCTTAGTTCTCTATGCCAACCATTGTCCGCAAAAAGCAATACTTAATAGGCAAAGTAGTCTTTCTCGGAAGTTAGACAGCAATATGCTGCTCAAAGGAAGCGCACACTTCCTTTTTCTTGTCAGTCAAGTCAAAGTGCATCTTGATTGAGATGAATCTCCCTCAACCAAGTTGAGGCGAAGCCATGGCTCAAGTATGTCTTTGCAATCCCTAGCCTTAGCCATCAAGTCACATAACCCTTCTTTTTTTATATGCTTCAAATCAAAGAATCCTTAGGGGGCCCAACAATGGGACCATAAAATGACTTGTAGGAAAAAATATGTTATGTGCCAAACTTGAAGAGCTCCCTAGGCCTTGCCACCAGCCTAGGTTAGCATCAATGAATTAGGGTTCCATTTGAGGTTAGAAGTTGCTAATGTTAGCACACTTAGATTTTAAATTGATGTAAAAATGTGGAATGGACAGGTTTATTAATGGTATATTTGGATAAGGTCTTGCCAAAATTACCTAGAAGATAAGCTGTTTCAGTAGTAGGAACAAGAATGGGAAATGGAACGTAATATGCCACATGCTATAAGATTAGGTGTGCCAGGGATATGTTTGTATTGATTACATTTTAGAATTTATTGAAGTATTTCTACATGGGAGAGTGATTTTTTGTTTAACAATTGAAAATTAACAAAACAAGTTTTATTCTTCAAATTAATCACGTAGAAAGCACATTTATTGAAGCATTTTGCCAAATTTTGTTTATGATTTATCTTACGAAACCTGCCCATCCCACATTTTAATTCTTGATAGAGATACATTGTTCTCCTAAGGAAAATGTTAAGGAAATAAGGAAGAAAACTTTTTGATGGCTTTGGATTGTTTAGTTCACCTGTAATAAAAAATATACAACATTCTGGAATGTACGTTTCAAGAGGTAAATCACTAGAGTCCTACTAGTTTCTGGTAACATTGGGTCTCACTCCTGCATGCATCCTATCCTAATAAGAACTATATATATAGAAAATCCATTCACAAGATTTTCCTTTAAGTTGAAACCCTTGTGGGATAAAATCAGGGACTATCACAATTCAGTGCAACTATCCATCCACTATATCAAGAGAAATAGTAACAAGACACTTACAAACCAATACCAGCTGAGTCACAAAACATATGAATTAAGAGCTCTAGTCAAATCACTTGTCCACCATTCCTAGTGAGGGCCATGAACATTTTGTTGAATCACAAGACACAAGGAACCTTAGAGTCACACTAAGGCACAACAAGGGTCACATAAGCTGCACAACTAGGTAGAAGAAAAATATGTTCAGATAAAGCAATAGGCTTTCAATGATCTCCACAAAATAATCTAGATCCAGAAACATGAGTTTATTTAGATTACCAACAAAGTAGAAATTCAAAACAATTAGAAAAACTAAGTTCCATTGTGTCTCACTTGAGCCTGGTAAAATCTCACTTGAGCTTGCTGTGTTGCTTTTTCGAGAGTTCAAACACGGGAAATTAGATACCAACTTGAATGCCATAATATATATTCTTTGACAAAGAGTAGCTACCCTGGTCCTCACTTGAACTGTTTGTTCCAATCAAAACTTCAACGAACAATTTGTCAACGGTCAAATGAATGAAATATTTCACGTTATAATCACAGCTTCATCAAGTTGTAATTCATGTTTTGTTGATTTGTACCTTTAGTCAAATAATCCTCTAAACACTTGAACCATGACTAAACATTTCTAAAAATCTGTGAAAAATAATCAAACAAAATACAAAAGTTTTGTTCATGAATTGACAATTAAAAAAATAAAACTAATATATATTACAAGGGAAATAGCTCTAGCCAAAGGCCAGGGTGGAGCTTGCCATTTAAGTGGGTCCATAGACTCAAGCAATATATATATTTTATATTTATTTATATATTATTCATTTAAGAAGGCTCATATTTATACTCCTAGAATGGCAAAGAAAAAATTATATTCTTATATGGTAACAATATTTACCTCCAACTTTACTACAATTATTACACCAATTGGTTTTTCTTACATTTACCAAGTAGATAAGGGGTATCGAATAAGCTAAACAGTAGAACCAACAACTACTAATATTTCATAAGTCAATAGCCTAAAATAAGTAACCATAATACAGAGAAACAATTTCATTAAACTTTATATAACTAGTGAAAGTCAATGACCAACACTTCCCTACAAAAGAGTAAAAGACTGCTATCATGCTATTAAGTGCAAGAATCAAAATACGGTAAAATTCATAATACACACATGACAAATTTGGCTAATCACATTTTCTGTTGCAACGATGGAAGCCCAAAATCAAATATAGAATACTGTTAAGCAGTTAAACCTTCTTTCTTTCCCTAATAGAGTGTGTTTGGTTAAACCTTAAACAGTGAATGAAATTGTTTCCTAAAATCTTACAATATTCCATCTGAACAATTTCATGAATTTTACATTTACACCCAAAAAGCATGAACATCCACACTACGGACACAATGATTTTCAATAAAATACAAAACAAGACATCACAAACAAATTATATATTTTATATATCTTTTATTTGTTATACATAAATTAATAATGACTTGAACCCAAGACCATTAGTCTGAGTGGGGGTGTCTTTTCCAATACTCAAATCATATATTTGATTATAAAATAACACTATAATAGTTTATTAATTTACTTGTTATATATTTGTCAATGCTAATTTACTTCTATTTATTCTTTTATTCTTTTCCATTTTGAACGTTTGTCCTACCTTACATAAGTACGGGTCCCTTCAATTGACCATTTACACACCACCCCACCCCCCCGCGGCCAAAAAAAAAAAATTATAAAGACCCAAAATTTATTTATCCAAATTAGAGATGCCTGAACAACTTGCAAAAGGATTGAATACTCCAAGGACCAAAACAATGAGAAGAAGGAGATGTTATGCATTTAAGTGGACAGAAGGAAGAAAAAAAGAAAAAACGAGCACAATTTCACAGATAACTAAAAATTCCATAATTAGCACAGTTTTAGTGCAGCAACCATGTGGGGACTTCCATAATTAGCTTTGTGTCAATTTTCTTATAAAAAACAAATAAATAATTAGCTTTTGTCAAGTTGAGTCTTTTCAAAGTTTCATTAAAATTTGTTGGTGGATTTGTAATGTCTTCAATCTTAAAAAGAGTTGTGGTATGCTCAAGGGTGGGCAGCAAGGGTCATCCATGAGTCTTATTTCAAGTTATGTAATTGGCTTGCTATGTATGATGCCCAGAAATTTAGTATAGGTGTAATCCAACAAAATTGTTCAAGTTTCCAAAGGAAGCTGAGTCAAATTAGTTTTATGATTACTTTAAAAAGTTAATAAAGTAATTTTCTATATAGTACAGAAGTAGTTTCGGAAAAGAAAATATTCAGTAGTTTTGAGCTCTTTTTTGGAAATTATGATGGCATTATGCCCAAGCAGTTAGCAGTAATTCATAAGGAACTAAATGATCCCTAAGCTTTCGTTTTTCTTCTCCTTCTCTTATTTTCCGCAAGTAGATATCTCTAATTTAATCAAAACCTACCACTAATACCACAAACTCTTGAACCTGCTGAATGCCTACTTTCAGAAAACTGTAATCTTTCCCCATGCTATATGTGTTTTTCTTCCAAAAGATATGTTACTCAAGCTCAATTAAACAACACTCCTAAAGAATGTAACTGTTTCATCTGTAACATTTAAATTCTATGAGCCACATCCTGCTTAACTCCCCTTAGATTGTTAACCATCGTTTCACTTAAAACCTTAAGCCATTAGCGACGGGGCGTTTATTATTAATGTTAACTTATTTTTTTCCAACACATACCCTCATGTGTGGTCAGACTGTTCTTTTTGAAAGGACCAAACACGAACACTTGAATTTTTTTTATTTAGGTGGCAGTGTGGTTTGAACTCAGTACCATTACATACTTTGATACCATGTTAGATTGTCAGTCACCATCTCACTTAAAAACGTAAGCTATTAAAGAGGAGGATAACTTTATTATTTTATTAACTTCTTCTTTTCTTAACAAGAATATTTATAACTAACCAAAGGATATTACTTTACTCGTACTCTGGTTTGTCATTAAAACTATGTCATCAGTAAATAACTATCTCGAATAGATGCCCTTGATTATGCCCAGTAAGTCAGTCCAACAAATAATGTAAAAAATATAAAAAAAAAAATAATGCCTAATTTGATATTTATCCTTAATATGAGCATACTTTTATTGGAAATCCGCTTGGGACTCATAGCATGCTTGATGTGAGAATATATAATTTGATCATTTAAAATATACCATGAGTGAGTGAAAACTGCCACCAAAAAGAACCTTAGCACCATGCCCTTCCCATTACCAATCTAGGAATTGTTAGAAGTGGCTTTGCACATAAAGTTCCTAGTATTCCAAAAGTTCATTCTGCTTACCCTTGGGATTTTGGTACAACCATCATGAGTTTTCCTTTTTAGAGTTATATTTTGTCCAAATTTAGTTCTCAGCCTTTGTTTCCTTCTAAGTCTTTAACTTCCCTCAACTTCCCTCTAACCTCCCTTAACTTCTCCATATAACCTTTATCAATAATATATATATATATATAAAGAATTTGTAGAAAACAACAAAAATAGAGAAAAGAAGAATTACCGAAGAAGAAAATTTCATAAGAATAATAATACACACACATGTAAGCATGTGCCTTTCACCTAGTAATAGTAATAGTAGAAAAAATAGAACCTCCCGACTAAACGAATGCAATTCTTTGTTTACTTTAAGGTTTGACTTTTTTTTTTCCCTTTGGATTAAAATAACGCAAAAAACAAAACATAGGAACCAATTAGTTTTTACCGGACTAAATTTGATAATAATGATAAGGTGAAAAAAAAAATGATCAAAGGAAAAATGCTATATCCGTAGAGAGAATTCACCGTAAACACTAACTGGTATAGGGAGAGAGCTCAAGACAAATAGGTACCACGCTAATATCTCATACTTAGCCCATACTACATGTGCGGGATCGTACCACGCTTCATAAACTTGCACCCACGCTTGTCAACTTTGCACTAGAGTCCTGAATGCAATGCTGGCATCACCTCTAGGTATTTGCACAATAGTCCCTCCCAGGTGAACACTACCCGAGAGGGGGGGGGGGGGAGGGGAAG
>JAVXUM010000023.1:23830153-23851938 GCA_035590655.1 Pouteria glomerata
AATAAATCAGCAAGTCTACCAACAGAGAGCCAATTATGGTGCCAGAAAAGAATTCGATCACCCAACCCAGGCTTCCAGGAAATGCATCTGGCAAAGCTAGACCACGCCTTTCTAATAATTTTCCAAATGCTTGCACCAGTGAAGTAGGGACCCAAATCAGAGCACCAACCCCCTTTATCCTCCCCATATTTAGAAACAATCAATTTTCTCCATAAACTAGAATCCTCCTGAGCAAATCTCCAAAGCCATTTCCCCAAAAGCGCTTCATTATGCATTTTCAATTTTCTCAAACCAGCCCCCCCTCTTGACGAGACCTACAAACCATCCTCCAATCAACAAGGTTATGTTTAAACACATTTTCACACCTCCCCCAGAGAAAATCCCTCTGGAGTCTCTCCAAGATCTTAACCACTGAACTAGGAACTGAAAAAAGCGAGAAATAGTACGTAGGAAGGCTGGAGAGGGCACTCTTAATTAATGTGATCCTGGCTCCCGAAGACAAGTAATTACCTTTCCAAGAAGCCAACTTAGATTTATACCTCTCAATCACAGGATCCCAGATCTGCTTAGACTTTCCATTAGCTCCAATCCACATCCCCAAGTATTCAGTCGGTAAATGGCCCATTCTGCAGCCAAATACAGCAGCAAACCTATCCAAATTAGGAATCCTACCAACTGGAACTATCTCTGACTTATTTAGGTTGATTTTCAGCCCTGATACAGCTTCAAAACCCAACAAAATACATCTCAAATGCCCCAACTGAATTGCTTCAGCACCACAGAACACCATAGTATCATCGGCAAACAGAAGGTGGGAAATTCTGATGCCACGGTTCCTGTATGCAGCAGAGAAACCATCCAAAAAACCTGCCCCTTCAGCCTTCTCTAACATTTTACTTAGAACTTCCATTACAATAATGAAAAGAAAAGGTGATAATGGATCACCTTGCCTCAGCCCACGAGAGGAATTCACTTTTGGAGGTTGTACGAGTCAATATCTTGAGTTTGCATTTCTCTTAGTGGGAAGATAAGACATTGGCTGCGTTTGGAGCCTAATAAAATAAAATAAAATCCCATAAAACTCTACAAATCCCTATAAATCTCTACAAATCTCTACATACACGAATTACGAGACCATAAAATTTAAACTTTTTACTTACAACACAAAAAACGAGACATTAACTTTTCAAATTTTATACAATTTTACACAATTTTATACTATTCCAAACACACTAAATATATTATTTTTCAAATGTGACTTTGAGTTTTTATTCGGTAAGCATGCCAAGGGGCAAGAATGATTGCCTGATTGCTCTTGTATTTTTTTTTTCTGATAAGCAAAAATTTTATAAAAGGCATTAAGAAAATGCCCAATCTTTTCATCAAAACCCATCCTTGACCCTATACTCTATACAAAGCTCATAAACAAATCTATATCCGGATCTATATCCCTTGCCAACTAACTATATAGAGTCGACAAAAAAGACTCTTCAATTTGCATAAGGCTAGTTCCTGCCCTTGAAAACACCTTCTATTATGTTCCTTCCCAATTACCCAAAAAATTGCAAAATGGAGCAACTACCCAAGCCAGCCTCCTCTCAGGGCTTGCTTTAAAGCCCCACTACACATACAATAAACTCATCCAATTCCAGTGGGAGCACCCAATTAACCCCAATGGTTGCTCTTGTTGAAGAATAATCCTCACAGATAGCACCAATACTAGGAGATTGGCATGGACTTCAGTGAAGGCTGGCTCTTGAGAATATGTAAGTGACTCTTCTTCCAATAGTGTTTGCTAAAGTAGTGAGTGGTATGCATTACTTCAGTGCCACAGTGCTTTGTACTTGTCATTGGCGAACCATCTTCTCTACCACATTGTTTATTAGACTTAGCCATGGCAATTATGTGAGTTGGCTTTGATACCAATTGCCGATTCTAAAACGCCACGTGACTCTTCTTCTTCTTTGTTTTTTGATACCAAGGTTATCCTGCTAAAGGCAAGACTAATCCCCTGGAGTTACTGACCCACCCACTAGAACCAAGAACCGAGTATCAAGAAAATTCAAATTGATGACTTCTATTTCAATTTAGTTTATTTCAGGACCTTGAATATCCAATCCATGTACCAATGATCACCGCAGAAAATTATTTTTCAAAAATACCATTTTGAAATAACTTAACTTTTTTTCATGTATAATGTAAAATCATTTAGTAAATACTTTGCTAAAGTGTGTTGACCCAGCTTCTAGTCATTATAACCAGCAATCACCAATTGGATACCATTGAGCTTACGACTAAAATAGATTGTGGTCAATTTCAAGGTTTACCATACAAAAATCTCAGTCATTGGAAAGTCCAAGTGTACACCAAAAAGAATAAGTCCTCCAATCTCTTAGGATGAAGACTCGCTTTGCTATTAGTAGATTGTAAGAGCCATAGCTTAGAACTGACAATTGTAATAATATGTCCTAAGCTTCGATCTAGATCAGTTACTCGAAGCACTCCAACATATCCAATCCGAAGTCCACCAATCCAATGGTTAATATAAACGATTTATCAAGTAGAATGTTCAAATCCACTAAAGACTACGAACTAATTTTAGAATTACTGGTAAAAATCACAACTCCTTCTGTATGAATCTCATTCACACATTCAACTCACCTAAAAAACAATCCATGAGCTTTGATAACATCTCATGCATCAGTATAATTCACCTAGCTTAGTACGGACAATGTAAAAGAGAGTATTATTAAAAAACTAAAAATGTCAAGACAAGACTTTTAGGACACAGAGAATCCAATAGATAAGACTATCCACAAGTAGTATTTAATTGTCTGCCATGTTTCTGCTATTTTTCCAGTCATTTTGAACACACAGCGTATAATATGTGTAAGAACTTCCAGATACCCAGAACATCCAACATCATAGACCCAATATAAAATGTGAAGAATTCTTCAGAATTTGAAAAATACAAGAATAACATATCACCCGAAGCAGGTGAGGATGAGGGTTTCCTCACTAGAATGTCCGTCAAGCTATTCTCGTCCGGAAGAGTTGTCAATATTGGAGTTGTCTGGATTAAGAAATACACAAACAAGTAAATTAACAAAATTTGAGAAAAAAGGGCTATACAAATAACAGTACAAAACCCTAGATGGAGGCAGCGAAGAGGAAGGCTCACAGTTTTGAGCGATTTAAGCCTTTCTACGAGAGGATCCAAGCTTTCTGATTGCACAGAGACGGTTGTGATCTCATCATCCACCCTCTTCATGTAAATGAAATACAAGTTTTTGATCAAAATCAATTACTCTAAAATTATCGAATAATTCCCTTGGAGATGATCCACAGAGAGCTATGAAGTGAGTGTGACGAGCTCACCTGTGAGTTCAGTGTCGACTCTGCTGAACCCATAGAGATAGAGCCAAGCAACGCAAGAGAATGACAGCTTAAGTCCATGGTTGCCATCGCAGAGCTCACTCTTGAGGAGGCCAGCAAAACCAATACGACGCCGTTTAAATTTAAAACGACGCCGTTTGGTGATCACCTTTCCCAATTATAAATAACAATACTTCGACGGATCCAAGCGCAAAAGCCACTCTCCTCTTCTACGCTTGGTAGGGCAAATTCTAGCGTTATCAGAGTTCACCTTCGGACTCATCGGAGGGCTTGTTGATTTGGGGTTTGACATATAGACTATGAGGACACGGAATGCTGGAACACCCAAATCGGCCGCCGCAAAGAAGACGCCGCCGGCCAGAAAATCCGCCTCCAAAGTCCCTCCGACCCCGCCATCTGAGTCAGGGACAGAATCGGCTACGCCGAAAACCACCGAGACCAGGTCAGCCTCCGCCTCCAAAGCGAAGCTAGTGAAGAACGACGAAACCACGCCCAGCAAAAACGCTGATTTGAATCCTGAACAGCCTGGTAAAACTCGACAGCTTGTCTTGCCTTGGGTTTATTGTTTAGTTGGGGCTGGTTGTTTATCAATTTCTTATAATTTGTTTTACATCATCTGATAATTAATATGCATGCGTAAATGGGTTCATGTCTCCACGGAAAGATTTTGTATTGAATTCGAGTTTTTCAGATTTCAGTTATTTAAAAAAAAAAAAAAGAAGAAGTTATACCAGTGGTTCATGTTTGGTTGCTTTTGCTTTCTTTGTTTTGATTTTGCATCAGGGTGCTTACATAATAGTGCATATGTATAAATACACAAAATAATTGCATGTTTGTGTATTATTATGTATTAACATGCCCTGGTGGATTTTTAATGGGTCTTATTTGATGTTAGTTGAACAATTAAAAGCATCTGTTGATGCTGGGGAAGTGACACCAGGAGCAAAAGTAGCTACAGGATCTAAAACAACAAAAACTGTGGCAAGGAAAACACCGGCAAGAACCAAAACTCCCACTTCATCGAAAGCTGTTTCTAGGCAGACACCTAAGTCGGGGGAAACTGAGAAGCAGAAGGCTGAAGAATCCTCCAGGAAGGAAGAGGCAGGGGATGGTAAGAATATAGATTCTACCAACATGGAAGAATCCTTTCTTCCAATTGTTGAAGAATCTGCCAAGAAGGAAGAATCCTCTCTTTCAAATATCGAAGAATTTGCCAAGGAGGAAGAATTCTCTCTTTCAAATGTTGAAGAATCTGTCAGGAAGGGAGAATTCTCTCTTTCAAATGTTGAAGAATCTACCAGGAAGGAAGAGTCCTCTCTTTTGAATGTTGAAGAATCTGCCAGGAAGGAAGAATCCTCTCTTTCAAATGTCAAAGAATCTGCTGGGAAGGAAGAATTCTCTGTTTCAAATGTTGAAGAATCTGACAAGAAGGAAGAAGCTATTGTTGAAAATGTAGAAGAAACCAAAAGCGAGGACAATCAGAATTTTTTGAATGTTGAGGAATCCCAAAAGGAGGAAGAAAAGAATATTGGTGCGGAACAGCCTTTGATTCTAGATGTTGTGCAATCCACTGGGCAGGAAGATCCTGTTGATGCAGATGTTGCAGAGTCTTCAAAGACTCAAGAGCCTGGTGGAGCAAGGGATGAAGAGGAGGGGAAGGAAGAAATGGAGGAGATGAGAATTATAGAGGATAAAATGGGACCTGAACATGAGACTGTCAACATGGAGGAAGATATTAACAAGGAGTTGAAAAGGGTAGATGCTCGATTTGGGGATGAGTCCCATGGTGAGGATAAGATGGAGGAGTGCAGGGACCGAGAAGCTCTTGAAGAATTTGGGGAGGAAGATGTGCTGGATCCTGGCAGAGAAGCAGCAGCATTGGAAGTGGAACACATGGAAGTAACTGCTGCAGCGAATGAACATAAGATTCGGAAGGAGCTGGAGATATTTGTTGGTGGGTTGGATCGTGATGCAGTGGAAGAGGATGTGAAAAAGGCTTTTGAGAACATTGGAGAGGTGGTTGACGTTCGGTTGCACAAGAATCCTTCGACCAACAAGAATAAGGGCTATGCATTTGTGAAGTTTGCGACGAAGGAGCAAGCAAGTCGAGCTTTGTCAGAAATGAAAAACCCCCTTGTATGACTGTTCCTTTTCACTGTTGTTTCTTTTTCAATGCGAGTGTATTCTAATTCTTTTTACCTATAGATACGTGGGAAGCGATGTGGGACTGCACCAACTGAGGACAATGCCACATTGTTCTTGGGCAATATTTGCAATACATGGACGAAAGAAGCTGTAAGATTGTACTTACTAAAATGGATCCATTTTTAGCTAGACTTGCTCATTTGTAATCTATGGGTTGGAAACTTGGCAGATCAATCAAAAACTGAAAGACTATGGCATTGAAGGTGTTGAGAACATTACTCTTGTCCCAGATGCCCAGCACGAAGGATTGAGTCGTGGTTTTGCATTCCTTGAGTTCTCATGCCATGCTGATGCCATGCTTGCATATAAGAGGCTTCAAAAGCCTGATGCTATTTTTGGCCATCCTGAGAGAACTGCCAAGGTAGCTTTTGCTGAACCTTTGCGCGAGCCAGACCCTGAGGTAATGGCGCAGGTTAAGTCAGTATTTGTTGATGGGCTTCCTCCTCAATGGGATGAAGACCGAGTTAGGGAGCAGCTCAAAAGTTATGGGGAGATTGTACGTATTATGCTGGCGCGAAATTTGTCAACTGCCAAGAGGAAGGATTTTGGATTTGTTGATTTTACCACACATGAGGCTGCTATTGCTTGCGTCGATGCCATAAATAACACAAACTTTGGTGATGATAAGGTATTAATTTAGTCCAGTTGCTATAACAAAACTTTTGGACTTGCCTGGTAGGAGTTTCCTAGATAACATTCTGGAGTCCATTTTGGTGGGAGTTGCCTTTGCAAGTGTTTTTCTGAACTTGTTACAGAAGGACTAGGTATTGTAGTCACAAAGTTTTGGAGATTTTATGCGTTCTTTTTCATGTAGATAACTAGGACAAAATAAATAAATTGTCTTTTATTTTAGTCTGTGCTTCTTAATGATGTTTATTTACACTTTATGGGCTTTTTTTTTATTGACTGTTTATCTTAACTGGTTTGACATGCACAGGTTTGTCTCTACATCCACATCAACATGGATGCAAATAATCTTGTATTGAGGTTATTGTAGAGCCATTGTTTAGTATGTATGTAATTAACAGAGTGAATTGTTGTTCTGATGTATTGATAGACTAAAGTGAAAGCAAGACTTTCAAATCCCCTGCCAAAAACTCAGGCTGTCAAGGGTGGAATGTGTGGAGGGTTTAGAATTGGCCGCAGTGGTGCTGGAAGCTTTCCTAAATTTGGTAAGCCCTGAATTAAGACAACTGATGTGTCATTATCTTTTCCAGATCATTTTTATGATGTTTGGTCTTTATTGTTCTCAGGAAGAGGTTCTGGACGGGGTGGGCGTGCATTCAACCAATCAAACTTTCAACGTGGCAGGGGTTTTTTTCCACGCGGGCGTGGTCAAACTTGGAGAATGGGTTTCCCCCATGAACATGACCCTGATATGCAGTATCCTCCTTTTCAGCGAAGAGAAATGTTTGGCCGAGGTTCTTCTGTTGACCTATTTATTTTCTTATGTTTAATTCATTCTTTCAGCTAACACATGTATAGACAAAGAACTCTGTTTCTTTTGTGTGTGTGTTCTTACTCCTAGATATGTTTCTATTAGTTGAATAAACTAAGAACCTATTTTACATCGTAGAAAACCTCTTGAAATGCAATGGGGAATCTATTAATCATCTCTTTGTCTGGTGCCCGTGAACAAGGGAACTTTAGAGTTTGATTTTGTCCTACTTCCAGTTGCAGTGGGTGTTCCTTTGGAGGTCAAACAAGTTTTTGAAGTTTGGTGGGGTGCTATAATGCACAAAAGTTTAAAGAAAGCTTGGAAGATTATCTATTTTTGTTTAACATGGGTTGTTTTGGGGGTAGAGAAACTCTGAAATTCTCATGAATAGATTGAAGACCACGTTTTTGAGTATTTTGTATAGTTTATTGACAAGGGGCATAGAGCCGGATTTAGCTTTTCCTATCACGTTGAACATATGGAGATTTCTTGATTGTGGGGAGGTTTTATTCTCATAGATAGAGTTTTTTGCAATATGTGGCATCCCCTTGATGCCTTTCTTATAATAAATTTTTTCCTATGAAAAAAAAAAATCAATCAGCTAGTTCTTTGACATATCCTATGCTTTTTCTGATGCGTGGAGGGGTACTCCTAATCCTTATTAAATGATTGGATGCAGTTGTCAATCCCTTTTATGTAATGTTCTGTAAGCAGGTGGATGGAGGGATTCATTTGGGAGTTTTGATGCATCAAGTGGAGGTGCATTTCCAGCACGACCTAACCTTGATAGGAGCAGGCATGATGCACTTGATCGTGGCCGTGGGAGGCATCTCACAGCTAGGAGGCCACCATTTCCCCCTGCAGAAGGATATAACAGATCCTTCATTGGAAGGCATTTTGATGACCCTTACATTTATGATGACAGAGCCCGTGGGATAAAACGCCCATTCTTTATGACAGTAAGCTGGAATTCATTCGACTTCATTTCCCAAAAGTAGTGTTTGAGTTTTCTAAGTGTCATACGTCAAGTATCTTATTGTTTGTATACCTGCTTTTGGCCTCAAGGATGAGGATCCTGTTTACATGGAGCCTAGTAGAGTTCGTCCTCGGATGGATTACCCTGAACCAACAATTCCATTTCGTGCAGCTCAGTATCAAGGTGTGGATTCTTTGTGCACTGTTGCTTTCCTGTACTTGTTTGGATTTCTCTCTCTCTATCTCACACACACAGAGAGACAGAGAGATAGCTAATGCCTTTTTTGTGTAGATTCTTTTGGAGCTGGGAGCAGTCCATACTCACATGATTATTATGGCCCTGATGTGAGCATTCATGTCTTATTTTACATTGATTTTCATTTTACACACACACTCATGCTGTTTTACCTTCTGTCATGCTACAGTATGGTGAAGGCTCGTATTCATCATTTTATGGGAATGATCGACCGTATGGTGGTGGCTATTACTACTAGATTGAGAGGCTTTGGTAATTCCAATGTTCCACCTTCCTAATGTTATTTGTGGTTGCAATATTTCTCTATTAATTAACAACTTTAGGGCTTTTTACAGGTAGACCTAGGAGGGTGGATGGACAAGCTCGATGGTGGATTAAGGGCTTTCTGCTTGAAAGGAAAGCTGAAATTAGTTTTGATTTTCATTTCCTTGGTTTCAGTTTTCTTATTAAATCCTTTTGCTCGTTTGTCTTACTCCTCTACTTATCCTCTCCTTGTCTGTTCTATTTGTCGAATTGTGAAACATAATGATTTTCATATCTGGTATAGGCTATCCCTCCTGGGAGGTTATCTTATATGGATATCATTTTGTACAATGGGATACGTTTCTTTTGCCCTAGAATAGAAGCCAGCTTCAGGACAGTAGATATTGACTGTCGAGATGAGTTGCACGGACTGTTACTTGTTTGTGATCTTTATGGGATTGAATATATGTATTGATCCTTTTGTCTTGGAGCTCATAGGGAACAAATTTGATGACCATGACTATTTGTTTCCAAGAAGGCAAGAGATTCAGGTCAAGTTTTTCCTTTCATTCGTGCAGATTCAGAAGTAATAACTTTCAATGTGGAAGTGGTGGCTTTTTGGACATAACAGGCATCGTTCTGTTTGGATAGAAATATTGGAATTGCAACTTGAATTTGTATCATGCAGGAGTGAGGCTTTCTAATAGTAAAATCCTAACCTGAAGTTATAATCAGAGATCTCATTATGTATTGGGGACTTGATCTTCTATGACAATTGTTTATGGTCATTTTTTGTGATTTGAGGTTTATTGGATGTGGATTCTTGGCTTATTTATAATTGAATAAATTAACTGTGCTCAGGAGCATTGTGTATATCAGTTGGGTTCCACATGTCTGATATTCTTGTTGTCAACTGTGTTTGGGGATTGTGATCTTGTGGGCATTTGATGTTGGCAGTTTCCATATTATATTCCTATGGAATAAGTTGTAGCTCTGGAGTTTGACTTGGGATATGGTTTGGGTGTGATTCATCTCTATTCTGTACAATCCTTAAGCTGTACCGATATTCTCCTTCAGAATGTGGTTTCTGTTGTGATTATTGCAAATAAAATGTAAAGGAGTTGTGGTTCTCCAAACAAACTGAGGTTTCAAAAGTACATTGATTTATGTATACCTGAGGAGTGTCAGCGATCAACTAGATCAATGTCACTAGTTTCTTACTAGTGATGCAGCTCAAATTTTTATATTTGAGGATGATATTTATGATTTGATGCGTAGTTAAATTCAGTTTGGAGTGTGGCTTTTACAGCTGAGTTAGATTTTAGTTATCATTGGGGGAACTACCTTTGAGGCTCTGTTGCATTCTGGCAGTCACTATACTAGCTATAGATATGACCTCATCTCTGTAAGAATGGAGATTTCAAGCCTCCTATAATTGTTTAGAATTTTAATTACATTTAAATTTCTTTTGTTATTTATAAAAAAAATTTAAATTTGAATTTCTGAAATAATAATGTCATTTGACGAGGTTCTACCATCAAGTTGCTATTTTGCTTTGCAGTCTGGATTTAATGCTCCTATCCAGCGGATGGACCTGCAGCATATGTACAACTGGGCTTATCTGCAATTTGTTGTCATGCCACTATTTCCCTACGTTCCCTTATAGCAATTTGATTAGATAAGAGTAGTAGTTTGACAGTGAGCATTGTTCTTCAAAATAGATTTTCCAAAGGTCAAAAGTATCCATGAAAATTAGACACGTGGGAGTTCTGTTCCTTTGCTTGTTTTAGATCTGAAATGACGACACTTACTTGCGTTCAAGCTCTATAGTATCTGTTTTGTGGTTTGTTTTCCTGTGAGCTTAGAGAACCCTAATGGGCATCTTGTTGAAGTTCAATGCATACTGTTTCATCCCATGAATTTAGGCAGGCTTCCAAAGGGTCTGTTGTCTTAGGTTTTGTGAAAATTCTGGTTTCCAATTTAAAAAGAGGTTGATGAGGGTCCTGGATTGTGGGAAGAAGTTGCAATGATGCCTGATGATATCCTGTATGCTGAGCATATAGCTTGTATTGGTGCTTCTCTATTTTTATTAGGAAAAAGGAGAAGCAACAGTGTAAGATTGATGCGGACGTCCCAGATAGTTGCCTTGTGTTATTTTAGTTTCATTTTTATTATTATTGTATTATTTTGGGTAATCTGTATTAGTGGGATCTCTTTGTTGATTTTATTATGTTATTCCTTAATTAGCGAGATTAGGATTTATTTTGAGTGTCTTTGGTCGGAAGTTATTTCATTTCCTTAATTAGGCTCCTTGCTTGTTGGCCTATATAAAGGCTAAATGTTGTAATTGACCGGAGACTTGATGAATATGAATTGAATGAATGTTGAGTAGCCTGTGCATTGGTGTTTCTCCCTTCCCCTTCTTCTTCCGAGGACCACTTGGAAAGGCAAGTCTACGACCTGACCTTGACGAGCTTTGTTATTTAGGTGATGATTTTAATTAGACTTCCCTAGGTTACCATAGAACCCTCCTCACTAGTGTAGGTTTTGCCCACTTTGCCACTAGCACCCTGGATAGGTGTTTTGTGTTGTATCCTTGCGCAACCTGAAGTGTTTGATTAGTGGCTTGTCATGCCATTTTTCATACTTATATCAGAACTGATTAGAAAATTTGTAAGGTCATTGTGGATAGTGGCAGCTGCATCAATGTAGTATTTTCTAGTACCTTTTCTCGACTTTGTTTGGAATCTATTCCTCATCCTATTCCTCACACTTTCTTGGGATGAAAGTATAAGGATAATATTTGGTATGTTGTTGTCCCTATGGATGTAAGTCATATTATTTTCGGTCGGCTGTGATTGCTTGATTAAATTTGTGGAAGGGAAGGGATTGCATATCATTAGCCCCAAATAGTTCGACCATGTAGGGGAGTCTATTGTGTTTGCAATAGATAAAGAAGTTTATTTTTACTGACAGATAGATGTTCTTGACATGCTTGTCAGGTGCCTTAGGATTTTTACAATATCTTTCCTACAGATCTCCCAAATCACTAGCTTGTGCCGTGTGATATTAAGCATGCAATAAATTTTGTCTTAGGGTCATCCCTCCTAAACTTGTTTGATTGTAGGATGAATTCTTCTGAGCATGCCAAATTCTAATGGCAAGTGGGTGAGTTCATCCTCCACTAGGGGTTTGTTCGTGAGAGTTATGTAGTTCTAGTTCTTTTGACTCCAAGAAATATAGATCTTGGAGGATGTGTGTCAGTAGTAGAGCCATCAATAAGATAACTGTGATGCTACTATTTTCCTATCCCAAGGTTAGATGATTTGTTGGACTTTTGATGGCAGGTGCTATAATTTTTTCTAAGATAGATTTGAAGAGTAGGTACCATCCAATTAGGATTGTCCAAGGGATTAGTGGAAGACTGCTGTCAAGATGTTGGACGGTCATAATGAGTGGCTGACTATGCCTTTCGATCTTTCCAATGCCCCTAGCACTTTTACAAGGGTCGTGATCTAAGCCCTTGGGTCTTTTATGGGACATGTCCAGTGTCTACTTTAATGATATCCTTGTTTGTAGAAAAACCAGAGAGCAAGATTTACACATGGTATGTTTGGTTGTCAATGGGGACGGGGACGAGGACGGGGACAGACCATAAAAAAGTGTGAGAATGGAATGGCTATGACAAATAGATGACCAAACTAATGCAGGTCCTTTGAAGTCAAAAAGGGTGTGGAAATTGAATGAGCTCAATTGAGTCTTTTTGCTTCCCATTAGAAATGGAATGAATCATTCCCAAGTTTTAAGCTTGAAAGATCCATCCCTCATTTTTGAGAATCATCCATTCCATTCCTTGCAATAAATGCCAACCGCATAAGGGAATGGGCAACCAAATGTGCAATCAGACAAATTTTCCCTTGTTTGTTCGATCATTAGGAAAGAGAGGTTGTATGCTAACCTGAAGAAGTGTTCATTCCTTGCTGATAGGGTTACTTTCTTAGGCTTCATTGTCTTTTCTTGCAGAGTTTTTGTTGATTCTTAGAAAATTTAAGGTGTTGATTGGAGCAACGCTAAATCTGTCTATGATATTGGAAGTTTTCATGATTTACCCACCCATATTGTCGCTTCATTAAGGGGTTTCGCATGGTTATGGCTCCCGTAACGGAGAGTGTGAAGGGAGTCGAATTCCAATGGACAGAGGAAGCTACAAGGGCTCTTGAGGCTATTAAAAAGAAATGTGCTTTGCAGATTTTTTTAAGGTGTCGGAGGTAAGTGTGATGGTCAAGTGTTGGCATAGGTGGGAATCTTTAGTCAATTGATCCACTTTGTTCCTCTAGCTTTAAGTTTGGTAATTCCAAGTGAAAATAATCCACCTATGATAAGGAATCATATTTAGTTGTGCTGGATTTTCGCCATTAATCATCCTAAGAGCTTACCCTTTACTTGGATCATGAAGTCCTTCGCTACCTTAGCTCCTAGAAAAAAGCTTAATTATAGGCATGGTCGTTGGATTGAGTATTTTTAAGCCTATTCTTTTGCCCCGAAACATCATAAGGTAATTGAGAACCAAGCAACTGATGCCTTAAGTAGTTGTCTCTCATTGTCTGTTTTGAGCGTCAGATTCATTGAATTCGATAGGCTTAAGGAAGATCATGAGCCTTGTCCTAATTTTTGGGAGATCTTCTTTAGATTTGCTTCATGACCAGCACGATACCATTGATGGATTTTGCCCCCAATATGGTTCTCTTTAAAGCTCACAAGCTTCCCAAGGACATTAGTTTGTGACCTTATAGTGTGGGAGATTCACGCAGAAGGCATTTTTAAGCATCTTGGGTATAACAAAACCATGGAGGAAAGTGCCAATTTTATTTGAAGAGGGATGTGACTAGGATCCTTAGTCATTGTCACACTAGTCAATTAAGCGTAAGAAGCATAACATTGGCCTTTGTACTATCCTTTGGTTCCTAGCTTTCCTTGGCAGGATGTGAGCATGTGCTTTGTGTTAGGACTTCCACGCAACCTTGAGAAACATGCCTCAATTCTTCTTGTTATGGACCATTTCTTTAACATGACTCATTAGTATGACCTTTGATGCTTCTAAGGTTACTAGGTTGTATTTTGACGGTTTGTTTTATTGATCATCTTTGGAGGACCATATGGCACTTGGTTGGCACTAAGCTAAAATTTTCCATTGCATACCATCCTCAAACAAATGGTGAAACTAAGGTTATCAGTTGCAATCTAGGAATCCTTTTGAGATGCCTGGTGCAGTAGAATCTTAGGAATTGGAATTTGGTCCTCCCCATAGCCTAGCCTAGCTTGCCTATGGCAATTCGTGCATGATCTTACATTCTACATGTATGAGTTTATTTCACGTGGTTTTATGGTTGGAAATCTTTGGACCTTATTCCCATGTCCTTGCATGTCTGCTGAGGTATTTTCCCGACATTTGCATGACTTGTATATTGAGATCAGTAAACAACTTGAAGCGAGTAATGGATTATACAAACTTTAAGTGCACGTAAGACATTGAATTAATACTAGGGATTATGTTATGATTTGAATTCGATTGAAGCAATATCTATCTAGACTTGGTTCCAAATTGTAGCCTCGTAGTGCTGGTACTTTTAAAATTTTAAAACTGGTCACGGGTAAGATTGATGTCATTTTGGGCGACCAAATTGTATTGATTAGGATGGAGCAATGCAATAGGTCCTGGTTCGCTAGGTTAGCTGACCAGATTCTGATCATACATGGCTTACAAGTGATTCCTCAACATTTTAATCCTATATCATTTGAGTTACATTGTAATGGTTGAGTTCCTCTTGCTTTGGGAGATTTGGTTGGGACTCTGGGATAAGACTGTTAATGATGTGCATATATGAGCGTCAGGACAAGGTTGCACAACCGTTTGGCTTGTGGTTGGATGATTGATCAACAAAGCGCATGATTTCATTGATAGAGTCGGATATAGATATATATCTTCCATCTTAGGAGAGTCAATGAGGACATCCCAGAGAGTTAGGTCTTATTTTATTGTGCTTTAGTTTATCTTTTATTATGGGATTATCTTGGGTATTTGTAGTGGTTGTATATATTTAGGGATCTATTTTATGTTATTCCATAATTAGTGAGATTAGGATTTATGTTAGACTGTGTTTGGTAAGAAGTTATTTCAAATTCCTAAATTAAGAAATTTTGCTTTTTGGCCTATATAGAGGCTAAAGGTTGTAATTGATGGGAGACTTGATGAAAATATGAATTGAATGAATGATGAACAGTCTGTGAGCTGGAGTTTCTCCCTTCCCCTTCGGTTGTTGTTAGTTAATGGACTTTCAATCGGAAGGAATTCTATTCTTTTCTTGGCTTGCTTTTTCTCTTTTGCTTGATTTCTCGCCATTCTTGGCTTATTTATTCTTGCCCTGCATCGAGGATAAATTTTGGAAAAAACTGGGAGATCACAGGTTACTATAATAGTTGAGTCACATCAATTATTCTTTTGCCGATAGTTTTGTCCTGTTGGCTGGTCATTTTACACAATTTTCTAGCAGTCAATTGTGACTGAGGTGAGCTCGATTGTTCTGTTTAGCAATTTCAAAACAGGAATTATGTCAGCTGAAAAGTTCCATGGTAGCTTTTCTGTCCCACTTCCCTTATGCTGAGCAATTGAGTGGGGATAACTTTTTCCACAAGGGCTGAGGGAAATGTCAACAATTTGTTTACCCAATGGATCTGGATGTCGCATTCCCAGTTTAGAATGAATGATTGATAACATGGCAATGTTTGCAAGCTTTTGTGTTTATGTATATAAGATTTTCCCTTGTAGGATCATGTTATTGTCATGTGTAAATCCTGCCTGTTTAGATGTTTTCAGCATGTTTATTTGATAATTGATCACACGGGAAGGATTGTTTGTTTTATTTAGTGGGGTTACCGGCCTTGCTATTTTGTCCCTGTGCTTTCAGTAATTAAAGGTTTGTTGGTTATTGTCCTTTTATTTTCTTTGATTCCTCGTATGTATTAAAATTTACCATTTGCAACTAACATGCTTTGTTTTCTGTATTGTCCAGCTTTCGTTTTTTCTCTTTCTTTTCTTTTCTTTTCTTCCTTGTCCTATTTTCTGAATTCTGAATTGAAGTTGTAATGTATGCCTGTAAAATCAAAATTTTCACATTTTTAGGTGTAAATTCAAGAATTACAATAAAATAAATGGGATAAAGATCCAAATGAATGTGATGATCTTGTGTTTTGGTTATCTGGCTATCCTGCTGATATGTTGAGATGGATGCTTCACTGATGCCTCTGATGGGCTGTCATCCTGCTTCAGTAATCAACTGTGGTTTACTTAAAACTACTCTACGATTGAAATGACTTATTATCTTGCCATATCATTGAACTGAATGGATTTTGATACCTAGAATTTGTGGTAGAGACTCAAGTCTATACATTTGATTTAAACTAATTAGATGTCAAGCAGTTTGGGTTTGACTCCCCTTGCCAATGTGTGAATTTTCTATGCTGGAATTAGGCCTTTTTCAAAATTTTATATTTTTTAATGTGTTCTTATTCCTTAACCTTTGCTAGATTAAGGCATTTGTTTCTGCATATTATTGAATGATGGTTTGCAAGGATTCACTGTGCAAAGAGGGCATTGTTTGCCAAGAATTTGTTCAGTAGCCTTTATTATATATTTGTGCCTTTCTTCCAGTTATATGTAGCAAAGAGAGTTCCTTTAGGTATCAAAATGTATCAAACAGTTTTCATGGGAACCTGATAATTGCAGGGAAGGTTGGCTGATCTATGTTAATTGTTATGTCACATTATTTCTTGAGCATCTTTCTGTATTTTGCTGTTGGCTTTAGCCAAATTCTAGTAATGGGTTTACTTTTGGATTCCATTTCCAATCTGAAAGAGGTAAAGAGTCATAGGCGGATGCAGATTTTTGGAATGTCTTCGTTGCACGTAGGGACGTAAACGGATAGGATATTTGTTTAATTAATAATTATTATTATAATTTTTTTTTTCGTTATTTGGCTTATTATTATTGTCTCAAACTTGTTTGTTTTTTAGGTTTAGATTTCAAACTTGCTGTACCAAACCCGTCGAACTTAATCAATCACAATTGGATAAATTATGTGAAACACGTTTGAAATTTGTTAAATAGTTGTCAAAAATGTTAAATCTATTAGGGTAAATAAATTTATTGATCAATTTAATAGATTGCTTTGTCTATTAGGAATATATTTAAAATAGTAAAGATAAACGATTACAATAGGGTCAAAATATCAACTAGGGCGAAAGTCATGCAAAATTTTATAAATAACATTAAGCTAAGAATACAAGTAATTTTATTTTAAAGATAAAAATTATAATATATTTATATATATTATATTATTTTATTTTAAATGAATATTTAACGGGTATTTTAGGATATCTTAAGTATAAATAGGTACTGAGTGGTCAAAACTAATTTCAGTCCTATTATAGTATTTACTAACAGATTTCTAATGGGTTGGTCGGGTCAAATTGGCATCCCGAGTTCGTGCTCTCGTTGAAAAAAAACGATAGTAAATCAAACGATGTGATATGATATTATTATTAAAAATATAAATTAGACATTTTGTATAAAGGTTTTTGCGTTTCTACTAGTCTCCCGTCAACTTAAAATGCAGGCAATGCGGCTTTAAATCTGTGTTGGGTTGATTTTTGGGCTCGACAATAATTTACAGTTATCCCGTTCGTCCATGTTAAAAGCCGCTGGTGGCATGCATGTATGCGAAGAAATGCACCAGATGATTTTTCCCAGTCTTGTCTAGCTGTCCATTCTCGATCACCAATTGCTGCTTCAGCTAGTGAAGAACTTTGTGCTTTTTGGTTGAAGCAGCATTCTGTCATTGTTAGACTAGCTAAATGAAATATGCTGGAATTTGTGGACTGAAAAGGCCCAATTCCTCATTCTAGGATTTAATCTCAAGCAAAGATAAAATACTCGGGTGCATTTTTTTTTTTTTTGATGGGGGTGGTGGGGGGGGGGGGGGTGCGCGAAGTAAGGCATATTATAAACTATATTTGGAATGTTTTATTATTTACAATGAGTTTGAATTAAAGATTTATTGAGGGAAAAGAAAGGTTCAAGGGAAAATAGAATGAAATTAAAAAAAAAAAAAAAAAATCAAATACATATTCTAAGACTTTGGTTACCAAAAGAGGTTGCTTTTTTTGGTTATATATGACTTTTTTTAACTAAAATTTAATTTTTTTAAAAAATTATAATTCTTAAGCATGCTCATTGCATTCGTGTAAAAACAAAAAACAAAAAAAAAAAATTTCATGTTTATTTAAATAAAAACTATCTGTATGCATAAAAAAAGTGATGTATTCTCAACGAACATGAATTTTTCAGTCTTCTTCTAATAAAAATTTCATATAAGACGAAACAAAAAGTTAAAAAAAAAAAAGAAAAAAACTGAGCTTTTTTTGAAATCAAAGCAAGCTTAAGTTGGTTTGAGTCGAAGGAGATGGTAGATATTCTTAAACAATTCAATTTCTTAATTTCGTAACTTCTTCGCCTCATAATCAACAAATTCACATTTCCCAATTAAGAAAAAGGGGTAAATAGAAAACCGACGGTAAGACAGAACACAATGCTGGTTCTAAATGTATGCAAGGTTAAAAAAAAAAAAAAAAAAAGACGATAATTAAATTGCGTATTCTAAATGTATGCAGAGCGTATCCACGTGCTTACAAGGTCATATACACAGTACACATACCTCAGTCTGCAACATACTAGTTTCCCACTCTCATCGTATTCCAATCGTAACAGACTACTTTAGAGTGCTGTAGCGATTTGTACCGTGCTTGGCCCAATGATCCTTCAGATCGAGCGGAGAGTACAAGTCATAACCCTCAGCTGCAAGTCGATTAAGCAGTTTAGCGAAGACACTCCCGCTCATCTTTCTCCCCCCTACGCGGGCATGGCGTTTGTTAGATGTCTGAGGCAACGGGTACATCGACACGGTGGTCGTGCAGCAGGCCGACTGCCACCCGCCATTCCCCCACTTGTAGCAAGGCTGGGGCGCTCCAGTGCAGGAGCAAACCGGCACCGGCATGGTTGACTCGTCGAAGCTGATTTGGTTTAGCCCCCGCTTGTCCTTCCACATCACAAGTTGTCCATCTGGGTTGTCCTCGTCGTTGTCAACACCTAAGTCCTCCTCATAATTCCAACCATTTGATATAGCTACAGTTACCTGGCTTGAAGATTCAGGACCTCTTTTACCTTTCCTTGGAGACCTGGACTTCTTTGTTGAACTTCCTCCAGTCTCCTTTGCTTGCTTTCCTTTTCTGGGCTTGGATGTCTCGCAAATAACTCCTGTGCTTGTGAACGGATTGGTCGTCGGAATTTCCCTTGGATTGTATTCAGTTTCAGCCGACTGATCAGGTGCGGAATGCATTTGGTGGTGCTGGTGGTAGAGGTGTTTTGCTTCATGTACAGTTCCGGTTCCGGGTGATTCAGGGGGCATGTTGTCCTCGTTCAAGGAACTCTCGCGGTACTGTAGAGCAGCAAGGGCATTGTCCCGTTCCTCCATAGCACCATTTCGCTCTGCAATTGCTGCGTCTCGCTGCAACATTGCCATGTCTCGCTCCGCGAAGGCTCTTCTCCTCTCGTCCAGTGCCATATTTCTTTCTTGAATAGCAGCATCCCTTTCGGCCATTATGGCCATGTAGGTCTTTATTGTCAAATTGTGCTCCTTCAACGAAAGTGAACAAGAAAACGTTCCATAAAAAGGTGGAAAATAAATCAAAGCAAAAAATATCAGCTTAATGGCAGCCATACCATCGCTGTAAGTGCCGAATCACATGTACCGTAGAACAGCCGAAGAAACAACACTGAAGTTTAGACAGCCTTTCTCACTGAACTACAGGCTACAGCCAACAAAAATGATGAGTTGCTTGTCATTATCCTGGGTGGCATTTGGTAAGCTTCTCTGTTTTCTATTTTTAATTTATTTGCTTTATGCTTTAAAAATCTCAAATCAAGGAAAACAGAAAATACTCTCTTTTCTTTGTTTTGAATTAAAAATGCCGAAAACGATCTTTTGCCATTTTTTATTTCAAGTATAAGTTCATTTTTTGTTTTTTAAAACAAAATTTAAAAACACAAGTAATCAAAAGCATTTTGAGCTATTTTTCTTATTTTCAAAATGAAAAATGAGTTCAAAACAAAAAAATAGAAAATAAAAACAGAAAACAAAAATTAGACAAATGAACCAAATGCCATCTTAATTTTTCATTTGCTTATTGAATGTCATGGACTCGTGCTATAGCTTCAAGCTCACAACTCGTGCTATAGCTTCAAACCCATTGTGAGCGTTAGCTATAGATTGATTGATGCCCTAAACGCAAATTACCATAGATACGGACATCGTAACCTAGACTTTTGTTTTTAAAATTAAATAGCTGATTATTAGTTTCTAAAATGTGCTGTCAAGCTAGATAGAAATAAAATTTCAGTCTTGCAATAACAAGTGCAGGATCGAACCATGAATGGTTAAGTGCAATGCTACAAATGCACCATCAGATAGAGATATTTCTGCAACAGTGAAAACCACATCCAGTGAATCTGAATGCAAGCAAAAGGAGTTGAGATCCTCAAAATACAAAGAGAGTTAAATCAGGTTTAAAGTAAAACAAAGAATAATTAACTGTCAAAAAGTATCTGCAGAGATGCACCAATTCATTAAAAGTCAATCAAGTATATTTTTGGAACCAATTAATCGAACTACAATATATCCAACAAAACCCCCATAGTACCCGCAATCTCTTTCTCCCATGAAAAAGAGTGCAAAGGGTGAGAAGAATGCTGTAGGAGAAATGCAAATAGTGAAGAATGACAAGAAGATGAAGATAAAGCACCGAGACATAGATGGAACACTCTGCAAAGGATGCATTGCAGTGTAAAAGTTGAACAATATATTAGCAGGCAGAATTGTTTAAAAGATTAACGAGATATAAACAAAGAAATATCATACTAATATCCCTGATGCAAGCGTGCGCACGCGTGCACACCCACAGAGAGAGAGAGAAAGAGATCCAAATGTTTCACAGTTCTCATACAAATAAATCAACCCAAGAGAATAAATTAATACAAGATTGTAAAATTGCAAGTTTAACAAAAGCAAACTTTTGGAATAGCACAGCCTATTGTATAATTTGTTTACTGATAGTTGCCAAGTAACCAGATACTGTTCAACTGGTAAAGTTATCAATAGATCACAGAGAATCCTTTAAAAGAAATGGCAAGAAAAATAAGAACTAAATTTTCAAGAAGATTGGATCCTTCCATTTATGCTCAGGCCCCATATTTAACAAGGAACAGAAATTAAAATCTAAATAACAGAACTTATTTTCAGAACACATAAGAATTTGCTGACACATTAGCTAACACATTAGGCTTTTATTGCAATGTAATATTTTGTATATTTGTAAATCATATTCACCTGAGCAATTACACCAGAAAGGTGACCATGAATTTTTTTTTTTTTTCAAACAATATCTAATTCTCAACATAAAAGCTTTGAACTTGTAGAATATTCCTTGTTTTCCATACATTGAAACCAGTTTTTTTAATAAAACAACTTCATCTGAAATGGAAAGCTCCTGCAATACATTTACTCTGAAACATCCCTGAAGTAATATGACAAGATTTCAGTAACAAATCTAAAATTCCTAGTTATTATTTAAGAAGAAAATATAGCAACTGCTGGTGCTTTTTTTGCTAAATAAATATTGTACCTTGAATCAAACCTAAGATGGGAGTTTTTTTTTTTAAATGAAAAACAACTAAAATAAAATATTAGGCAAAAGAAGATGCATGCCATTGCATAGCCTCTCAAACAGATTCCTGAGCACATATATGTGTCCTCATTTACCAAGTTCCCAACCAAATAAACAAATGAAAAAAAAAAAAAAAAAAAAATTCAACTGAATATTTAAACCAGTTACATACAATTAAAACTATTGTTAGAGAAATTGCGTAAGAACTAAAACTTAAAAAGCTCTTCACCATAAAATTTAGATTCACAAGCTCTGGAGGACTGCCTAGTATTTACCCAAAATGATAATAATTAAGAGAGGACGCAAATATTGAAAGCATCGTGTTCTTTTTGTAATAACATTTCTGTAAGATGCAAAGAAAGAGAATATAAAGCCATTATTCCCAAACTTTGGACAAAACTCTTTTTTTTTTTTTGGGGGGGGGGGGGTTCGTCTAAA
>JAVXUM010000023.1:23940356-23981978 GCA_035590655.1 Pouteria glomerata
CTCACTTAATTTTCTTCACTTACTCATTTTAGTTTTGGATTCACATTTTACGGTGAGGTAATTAAGGAGAACAAGCAGAGATTCATTGTAGCATTTCATGTTCGATTTGTGCCTCTTATATTAAAAGTCCAGAGATGTAAAATAAATCAGTATAACTCGTCACGATAACATGAACATAAATACCTACTATTTAACATCTATCTTAAATTTACATATTATAAAATTATTAACTATAAACTCCTAACTCTTCTTTAATAATTTAATTAATATAAATAATTAACCTGTCAAACCATCTCCAAATAACCTACTACTAATCAATCTGACAATTTTTTTTAATCCAACACTGTATGATGTATTTTCTATAAATTCCACAATCTGTCATTCACAAAAAAAAAAAAAAAACTACTATACATATATATTTTACATTCTGACAAATCAATATTTTAAACTTTACGTATAGCTATATTTAATAGATATACAATCAATTAAACTTGCTTTGCAACAACCTTTCACCCCCCTTTTTTTTTTTTTTTTTCACTTCAATCAAGTTGTCAATCACACATATACATAATTATATATGTAAACTAATTCAAGCAATGCTTGCCTCTTTAATCAATCTACCGTGTATATATATATTTCGAAACCTACACTTGTCAACAAAACCTACTAAAGCAAAATATATACCCAAATCTCTTTTAAAACCAAATAACTGACTTGTTAGATTTTTCTGTCTCCCACCGCAGTTTTTCCCTTTCTTCTTCCATTTTCTATCAGTACAGAATATAATAAAATCCTAGTCTACTCAACCCTATATATATAACTTCTTTAATCACATGCCATCGCATTCACTTAAATTACGGTGGACCCTCAATCGTATCCCAATAATAATAATTCTTTAAAAGAAACCTAGTGGTCTAAATTTGTCCAAAGTAATTAAATAAAAAATTTACTTGTTTCTTAAATAAAGCCAGCTAATTTTAAGAAAAATGTAACACAATTAAAATAAATAATTAATAATAAATTAAATAAATAATTCATTTTTAGATCATAACAATAGCATCACCACCATCACCATTGGATCACTTTCTCACAGCCACTACAAAGCCACTAAAGCACATACTTGGCTCTCTTTCAGACTCTCAACCTTCTTAGCTCTATCATGTTCTCTCTATCTCATTTTTTCCCTCTCTTGGTTGGAACATTCTACGTACACAGGCACATACATATAAATATAAGTAAAGAGTGAGATAAAAGATATGAGGGAGTAGGGTAGAGTAGGAGGGATGTAGGGGTAGTTAGGAGTAAGCGAGATGAAAGGTAAAATGACAAAAAAGTTGGTAAATTAGTGAAAATCCAATCAGCAAAAAGGCATGACATAATACAGGCTTCGTGCAGATGAGAACAAAGATATTGTGCGCATGTTGGATCTTAAGACACCTCGTACGCATGAGAAAAGCATTTTCGTGTGCATGCCCAAACTATTTAAATGCCCATATGCACGAAGATAGGCTCCTCATGTGCATGAGACTTCCTTGTTCGTGCTCACAATGACTTAAAACTCGAAAAAAATTATAAGCTTTGAGTTATATGCTCAACCACAAAGATAGGCTCACTTTTTTTTTTTTTTTTTTTTTCATTTGTCCCAAATTATAATCGACTTTCCTTTATGAAAGGGAAGTTAATATATTAGATTCCTGATATACTTTTATTTACTGTGCATCTTTGTCAACAAATACACTAGAGCCAATCCATTTAGTATTAATGGAAAGGTATGTTGGAAAAAAAAAACTAAGAAAAATTTATTGCTTTAACTATAACTATTCATTTTTTAATCTATGAGAAATGAAAGTAGACCTATCTTTATGAGAAGAGGGAGTAGTACAATGTGTTTTAAAATCATACATGTACTGATCTATTAAAATTCAAAGATTAAGCATACTTGTATAAGAGATCCCTCCGGAAGTTCTCATATTGTACCTTATTGTGCCCAAAGCAAATAATATGTGTTATAAAAAGGTGAGTTGCTATAGAAAAAAAGATGAAGTTTATATTTTTTCTTTCTCATTTGTGTTAACTGACAACAATAATAAGAAAGAAAGAATCACATGATGAATGTATGAAATAAGAAATTAGAAATAATATAAAAAAAATGTAATAGCACTTTTCCCCTTGAACTTTGATAAAAAAGAATCCGATTCTCATATGGTTTATAACTCAACATATGATTCTTTATTGATTTGCATTAAAGTGCAAAATTTACAAAATTTGTTAAATTAACGTAAATTTATGTCTTATGTGTCACGAAAACTCATATATGATTATACAAAAAAATATTATTGAGAAAAATAAAGATAAATTTATACATGAATTATGCTAAGTCTCATTAAAAAAATTATTTTTAGATAATAATAGATAAAAATGTATTTTTCTTTATTAATTTTTGTTAATTATTTTTAATTCAAAAGGCCACAAAATATATTCAGTGGTGTATGAGAGACCCAAACTTCATCAAAAGTTGTAAAAAATTACAAAAAGTTATCACCTTTTTTAATTTTATTTAGTCAAATTTTGCCTGTCACACCCCGAGTTTCGAAAATCAAAGAGTTAATTAATAAACATACAAATCATGCATATAGTATCATTTTTCTTATCAGAGCAATGTAACCAACCTAGAGCGAGATCCATAATAGCTAGCAATAATATATTAAAAATAAACTAAGCCTCAGCTAAACTAAGCCATACTGTTCTAACAAAACCTACAAAAATAAATGAACTTAGGACTTGTGGCCTTTACAACCCCATCAGACAAATCTCCAAATTTAGATATAAAAATACAATCCCAACTATTTATAAAACTAAAACATGTAAAATGTAAAATGTCTATGATCGCAAATCAACTTCTAGTTCAGTTAATGCCCACCTAAGACTCGACTTTAGGACCTGAAACAGTATTTGTAAAAACGTGAGCACCAACCACTTATAGCTACGATGCATAATACCAGCATATATAATATGTAAAACAATAATATGATACATACTCATCATATAAAATCAATATCCTCAATATCATCACAAATCATCAATGAAGCCAAACATTAGGATCACCATCATAATTTTCAACAATAATTCTACTTATTATCTTTCTTAGCATCATCGTTGTTATTTTTCAATCACATTTTTATTTCTATTTAAATTCACGGGGTAAATACAATCAACATCATCGTTTATGGCCATGATTAGCCACAATATACATCTTTGTTAAGGGCTATAATTAGCCATAATATACGTCATCATTAAGGGCCAGGATTAACCACAATAGACGTCATGTTGTAGGCCAATAACTTACTGGCATGAATACTAGTTCCCAATGTTGTTAAAATCTCGATTTAAATCTTAAAATCTTACGATTTTATGATGTTAAAGTAGGAAAACTTATTCGATTCTATGTAAAATCTTAATAGAGGTAAAATAGGTAAAATTTTGATTTTGGGACGTAAAATCAGTAAAATCTCAATTTTATAAGCGATTTTACCGATTTAAAAATTAAGTAATTTTTGTCTAATAAAGTAGATTTTTATAAATTTTTTTTCAACTAATATGCTACAACTATTTCACTTGTTATTTTTTTAAGATTTTTTTATTTTATTTTATAACGTTATTATTTATTATACTACACTAGTTGAGGATTATATGCGTTGTTACACAAAATTGACTACAATAAACTAAATGTAGTAGTTAAAATAAAAACTAAGAAACTTATGATAAAATACTACAAATACAGTTTAACTCAAACAAAAATTAGGATTAAATGATGTCAGTATTTTAATGTCAATTTATAAATCACACCAAATATTTTACCGGTCTCAATTGTGTAGTTGGGTAAAGAGATTATAGAACCATATATAGAATCTTTTGTAAACCTTTTTGAGGATTCGTTTTGTTAATACGAGTAAATTTTTGTCTATGACATTTTTCTTGATGCATGTCTTTTCTCTCCTCTTACTAATAAAATTATTAACTTATCAAAAAAAAATTAAAGTTCTAAATGAAAAATTGTATCATAATAGGCTATATTTTCATTTTATAGACATTTGGTAAAATCTTACGATTTTACGATTCGATTTTACGATTCGATTTTTGGACCCTCTACCGATTTTAAGTAAAATCTCGATTTTAACAACTTTGCTACTTACCATTCAATAGTATTGAGATTTGATTCTACAGGTCCAAAAGTTACCTTTTCAATCTGAAGGTCTTTCTCTTGCAGTAATGCAGAATAATGCGACGTAACAAAAGAGGATCCTGGACATTTCAATTCACTCTCCAATCTAGTCAACTCTCTCTGCAGATGCTTTATTAATGCTTTATCTGACATGATTACATTAACTTGAGCATTAGTTCTCACTTCTTTGGCACAACTTGCAAACAAGAGCGTATTTCTTGATTGCTCAACATGGCTTCTAGCAGGACTCATGGTACAGATGATGGCAGTTCTAGCATTGCCTCCTAACGAGGATTGCAGTATCCGGGTTAGCTTAGAATCTCTAAAAGGAATATGTCCATTTCTTCCCTTGCTGTAACCATCCACACAACAATACAAATGAGAGCAAATATAACTAGAAATCTTACAAGCAGCAAGAATGGTCAGGGTGAAAAATCATAAAAGCAAACCAACAAAAATGAAGATAAAAACATCAAGAAAAGAGAAGTCAATAAGGAAAGAATAAAAGAACAAAATTCACATAAATGCATACATTAACCATCCAAATCAATTTAAAAGGACCAATAACAATAAATTTTGTCTTATTAAGCTCTTCATTATATCCCAAAGCAGTGTACTTGGCAGAGATACAATTTACATATGATAGTAATCATGCTTAATGCAGTGTAAGGCAGTCATCCGAGAGGCTAGGCACATAGACATGCTCAAACACTGGCTCAAGCTTATAATGATATTGAAAACGGGATTGTCTTCAACGGAATAAACAATTGAGCATAATAAGCATCCTAATTGATAGATGTGGTTTGACTGTGAATCAAAAAAATAGAAAATGTGGGCCTGAATGCTGAAATTAGGATTCAGCCCAAGTTTATCGAATGAAGATAATTCAACTTGTCCTTGAATTCCTGTCTAAAATTGTTTGATCAGACAATTAATTCTACTGAACAGATACAAGAAAGAGAGAGAGAGAGAGACAGAGAGAGAAAAAAAAAGACAAATCCAAAATTACAGGGTTCACAGAGGGGTAGTGTGTCAACTTCATTATAGTTCCATTTGTTGTTCAAGTAAAGCAATATAGAGCCTCATGAATTCCACAGAGTTCACAACTTTGAAAGACACAATTCTAGACATGCAATGATTTTCCAAAGCACCATTGGATTGAATGGTCACTGTTTTGCCATCCTGAAGCTGGACTTTCACAATCTTTCTCATGTGCTAGTTTTGAGCTAGAAGTTGTGGTGAAAGCTTCATTGTAGTATATCACGGTGGGTGGGTCAATTTCTTCATAGCTATGTTTCTTAAATACAATTGAATACCAGAAAATAGCTCCTTTAACAAAAGTGAAGTTGATGAATGGTTTCAATTAGAAAACTGTAGAAATGGAATCACATGCCTCAGATAGGTCAAGAAACAACAAAATAAAAATCACTCTATAATATCGAGCTAATTGGTAGAATAACTGCACTGTAGGCCATGTCACGTTGTATCATATCATTGTCATTTACCAAACTCATTCAACGAAACTATTCAACTGTGCTCTAGATTCTATTAAAGAAAAATAACTAACAAATAATGCCCACCCACATGCCAGATTATAAATTTCTTTTGAAAACTGTGAATATCTGAAGCAGCACCAAAAAACGTTATTAGATTTAGGACACTACAGAATTCAATTATCTCATGCAGATCTGCAAACTTTTCAAGCAATAACTTTATGTTCATTTTGTAATCAAAATGAGAAGCAGTAAAAACTAGCTAACCTTAGCTTGCGGATAACAGTCCCAAGGGTCAGCAAGCTGCGATTTATGTGGCAACCTTCCTTTAGCCTTGTGCCAGCTGACAATGACTGAGATGCACGCTCACTACCCGCAAGATCAACAAAATTCTACATAATTATGTATTAAGAAAAATAACCACAGTTTAGAATGCTACATGTAAACATCTTAGTTTATTTCCATCCAAATTAACCCCAACAAAAACTTAATTATCCATACCACATATGCTGAAAGGGTGCTAGAGATGTCCTTGCCTAAAAATTCCCGAGCAGAACTTTCGATCATCTGTGAAAGCCCACTGGTCAGTTAAAATGGAAAAATCAACATGTTTTGTGGTTCTTCACTCAAATCTATGTTAAGAACAACCATTACAGAAAACTAGATTCCTACCAGCCTGATGATTTGATGAGATCTGGAGCTTGTTTCATTCAAGGTAGTCTCTCCTATCTGTCGTTGAGCTACAACAATATGCCATATTGTTAAGAATATACAGTCAATTAGACATTAAGCAAAAATAAGACCATTAACGAATATCTTTACCTTGGCAGATGGAAAGGAGCTCCATTACATGATCCCAGTCCCTGACAGGTTCCTCCGTGAGTTTCTCAACAACTGTCCCTCTCTGTTGAAGTAGATAAGAATTAAGTGTAACGGAGATATATCTAATAACATCTATTTAGTATGCCAAGAAATTGATTGACCTCCGGATCATCTAGAAGCCGAAGTGGAGTACCATCTATGCTGAGGAGGTCCCTAACAGATTCATTGTAAATCTCCATAGCAGAGAACTTCAAATGATATTCTCTTTCATTGTGCTTTGAATAAAATATAGTCAACAAACAGGTAAAAACATAAAGAATCCAGGAAAAGCAATCAGCAAGAAGCAATTAATATTAGTTTCTTGATTACCTTTTCTATGTAATCATAAATATCTGCTATGGCAAACTCAGTTATTCCCGTCATTGTGTATGTCTTTCCACTGCTTGTTTGTCCATATGCAAAAACAGTAGCTGCAATACACCATCATTTGACATAAAGAAAACTGTCAATGGAGTTCAAATGAAACTCAATACCAGGAAAATGGAGAAGCAGAGAAAGAGAGAGATTATACTCACAGTTAACACCACTGACAACTGAAAGAGCGACATCTTTAGCTCCTTCTTCGTACACCTGCTTTGTGGAGCAATCACTCCTAAATACTCTGTCTAACAGAAAAATGAAAGATCAATAAGAATATCGAGGCTTAAGCAGCAGTTGCCAAAGTCTGATATGAACGTTTAACAATAGTTCTGCATAAGATGTTTTGCTCTCAAACTTGGTATTTGAAATCTAACATACCAACCACATGCAAAGTTTTTGATTTAACAGTCAGCCATATAACTCTGGAAATAGATTACACAAAACTGCACAAGGGTTGAATTCACAAACCCCACACAAAAACACTCCAAGAAAAAAGACTAAAGTGGAATTATATCTACAAGGGGAAAAAAGAAAGAGGGAAGTAAACTCCAAATTGCCAATAAGAATTAGATACAATCCAAGAAAGATGGCTTCCTTTTATCCCCTGGAAGGACGCATTTCAGGTTTGAATAATGAAATGTTGTAAGTATAGATTAACAAACCGTTGACGACCCAGATATTCAAAATCAATAAACCAAGAAATCAAATCAAATGTCAAACCTAAATGAATTCGCATACCAAATGAATAAACAATGGGGTACATTGACCGCTCCGGCACCGGGAGGTTACGGTTCTTGAAGATGACGGTGTTCTCATTGACGCATTCCCAATCAGGTACATCACTTCTCGCAATCTCCTTCTCATTCAAAGGCCTCAACCGGACCGACACGAAAATCTTCTCGTCACATTCGCCACCGCTGGTCGGCACGTCCGCCGCGTCCTCGCCGCCGTCGATCGTCCCCATTCCTCCACCTCCCTCCTCCTCTATTCTCGCTCACACAATATCAACAACAATGCAATCACATACAACACACGCCCATCAAAAAAACCTGTAATCGAGACCACAATAATCCCCTTCCTTTTTTTTTTATTTTCCTTATTTGTTGTGCTTGTACCAAACACAAGGGCCAAAACCCACCTCTGCCTCCACAATCATGACCTGCATGAGCGAACTAATCATGATTCAATGGCCAAACAACAACCCTCATCATGGGTTCATTGTTTTGTCTCATCCATCATTGAAATTTGAGACTGATTGGTATCCTTTAATGTTTGAAGACGAAGAAGAAGAAGACGATGCTTGAGCTCCATTTTAATGGCAATGGTCCCCAATTACAGTCTGTCAACGTGTCCTTGGCAACGCTGGTTGTCTTCTATTCAAAAAAAGAAAAAAACACAGATACGTACATATTATCTAAATATATATATCAATGGTGGTTTTAGTTTTTACCTGTGGAGTTGACAATTATGGGTCGCAATCCTGGAATGTTCTTGTTTGGCGAATGGGTTATCTCTGCGGCGTGAATCTTCTGAGACTCACGGCGCATAGAGAGAACGGGAGAGGGGGAGGGGCTTGAAATGGAGATTTTGGAGTGAGGAGTTTGCGTAAAAGTCAAAACGTTGGTTTTCCATCGTCCGCCAGTTGTTAATTAAAAGATTGTCAAACCCTCTGCTAATTAATTACGATGTGACCTTATAACTTCTCCCGCTATTACGGCAAACCCTGAAATGAATAAATAGCCCGAACTTCTTTGTTTATTTCTTTGGTACTGAGGCTGAAACTTGAAATCAAATTCACTTTAATTAAAAAATGTATATTTTAAGTTTACCTTGTTAAATTTATTCTATTTTTTTTTATTTTAAATTTGAGAAGAAAAATATTAATTTTTTTAGTAATTAACTTTTTTTTACCTTTTGTTAATTTGATAATTTTATCATTCAATATTTAAAAAAAAATATCAAATATAAAAAAATAATTTTGATCATTTAAAAAAAAAAAAAAAAAAAGTTAATAACTAGTACCTTGAGCTACTGGTTACCATTGTCAAAAGGAGTCTAAGATTAGGCTCCAATATTTTTAGACCCAACCCGTCAGTTAACCAACCCTCTTTTCATTAGCTTGTGATTAAAATTAAAACTATAAAATAAATTAAGCTGATGGAAGTTTAATTTTCAATTGCTCAATTAGATTTGATTGTTGTTTAAACTTTAAGAAAAAAAAATTTGCTTCTTTCTTGTATATAATTTTTAAAACTCAGGTTATTTGTAGACATTTTAACTAACCTTTCAAATTCAAAAATTAACAAAAAATTAATTTCTTTCATGTTACCAAACTATATGATGATAAATTCAATCGATCAAGTACTACAAAAATATAACCTTACAGTCAGGAATAAAGTCATTAGGACTTTCGGTTGAAGGGGACAAATTTTATTTTATTTTTTTTCTTCAGTTGAATTTAGGTCTAGAAAAATTATAATTAATATTATAAATTATATTTAATAAATAAATAATAGAATCATTTAGGTTTCAAAATTTTGATTATATATAACAATTAAAAAAATTGTTAGCTTTTAGGAAGGCTGGTCCATATCCTAAATTTTTTTAACTCAAAAATTTATATATATTAATTGTGGTGTTTTTCTAATTGAAGTAATTTTTTTTTTTTTAATTTTAAGAAAGATAAACTATTTTGTAAATTTTTTATAATAAAAATTTTATATGTAAAAGTAGAATTTTTTAAAACACAAGAGAGGCCATGGCCCCCTATTCTAGCATAGCTTCACCATTGCTTGCAATCACTTCCAAATTAAAGTTGAAGTTTGATATTTTATTAATCAACTCTGCATTTTTTTGTCTTGTATAGTCTTTGTTTTAACAAAAATTTAATTTTTTTAATTTAATTTGTTAGTTTTAATCATTTTATTTACATTTATCAAAAATATCGTAAGAGAATAGTTTAAAAAGAAAAATTCATATATATATGAAAAATTATTATTTTTAAATAAGAACCAAGTTAAAGAAAAAGTTTTTTTGTTCTACATGCATAATAGAAAATACCCATATGATATATATATATATATATAACTTTTTCTTGAAAATTAAGTGCCATCTTTTGTTGAATAAATATTATGGATCTTAATGGAAATTAATAATTTGGAAAGGTGGCATGTCGTATTCCATACAATTACATATATATATATTTTCACTTCCAAGGACTGATTTGAAAACTTTGGAAACCTTAATTAGAACACTCAACCCCCCATAATTAAAACACTCAACCCCCCACCCTTCACCGTGCATGTTAATGAAGTGTCATTCAAGGCAAAACTACTCGGACGTTATTTATCATTCAGCTGTGCGAAGTAATTGCATGGCACATTCATCTTATTGACGGACTAACCACTGCACGTGACTACTCTACTTTATGCATTAAAATTTTAAGCAAAAAATTAAAGTTGATGCACCGTCCCATGCAAGCCTAGTTCTCTGTCGGATTAATTAATTATTTATTGGACAGAGATTACTCCGACGCAGTTGAACTTTGCTTGTGATAATTCTCTGTATTGGAATCCGCCCTCAAAGGGGGCATGTTCTTGTCCTCGTGGCTTGAGTTTTATAATTACAAAGGGGAATCTCAAATACCAATTACTGCAGAAGGACCGGCTCCTCTAGTTTTTTTATTTAGTTATCTTTTTATTTTTTAATATTTAACTGTCTATTTATCTCTAAAAATTAAAATATAAATTCAATTTGTAATAAATGTAGAAATAATTATAATGCAAGAATTAATAAAAAAAAAATCAATTCAAGACTTGCAAAAAAAAAAAAAGTGTATTGTCATTCTTTTAATAAAATCAAAAGTTAAGATATAAAAAAATAAAAAAAAATAACAGAACAAAGAATAAAAAATAGTAAAAAAAACCAGGTCAACAGGGAAGACCATTGTTATAAAGGGACCATTCAATGCTCGTGGAGCCATCGTTTGGTTAATTGAGATTGCGTCGGGTAAGTGCATTTTAGTGGGGTTTATAGTAAATATATTTGATGATGTTCATTTCTCGTTAACCACACGGTAGACCCCGTTAACCGATATTTTTTGCTTTTAGGTCAGTTTTATAGGGCCTGTGGGCTCGTAACTCATGTGGGAAGTCTTACTGACTTTGTCCTGACACATCTCTCATGATTTTGATTCCATGTGAGAAAATGTCTCGTTGCTAATGGGGAAAGGTATAGGTGCTTATTAGCTGCCTCAGTCCCCGACTCTTAACTGATGTGGAATAATAGTGGCATCCTCAGAGCCCCCAGTCAGAAACTGAAAACCCGTGGGCCCTTCGTCTAGCGCCAGCTGATGATATTCATTTCTCGTTGACCACACGGCATGTCCTACCAGCCGATATTGTCCGCTTTTGGGCCAGCCCAGTAGGGCCTATGGGCTCGTGACCCATGTAGGAGGTCTTATTGATTTTGTCCCGCCACACCCCTCACGGTTTTACTTCCACGTAAGAAAAGGCCTCGTTGGTAAAAGGGAATGGTAGAGGTGCTTATTAGTTACCTCAGTCCCCGACTGAGCACTGGATGATTCAAAATGAATCCGGATAACCTGCCTCGACACTGGTGTGGTGCCTGCCAAAGAACCTTCGATGTTTAAGTTAATTACAAGAGCTGAGAAAATATTTTGGCATAGTAACAGTAAAGTAGAATATTATGTGTGTACCTAGGTATCGGAGGTAGAGATATTTATAAATGTATGCTGGACCTGCATGGGTGTTGTGCATGAGAACAGTGCTGGTTCAACCTTCTTGCTCAATCAAGCTATGCCACGTGTATTCACTGATCCCCATATTGATATCAGTGGATAGGCAACACCTCTAAAGGCAGATATCACGAAATATATCAGAGAATGGTTATACGTATGATAGTGACGAAAGCAGTTCTATTCACGTGACTCTAGTCAGTCGGGACACCCGACCGACTGACCACTTGGTCGGGGGCCTCAGCTTATTCGTTCAGTCGGCACTTGATGGGCCATTCAGTCAGGAACAAGTCGATCAGCATACCCGAGCAAGAGTACTTGTCATCCAAAACCTCCATCTGGTTGATCGGGTCGAACTATAAAGTCTCGATTAGAATTCAGTCGTTTAGGCTAGCCACTCGGGCATACCCTATCAAATGCCCCTGATTCCTCTCAGTCGTCGAAGACGACCGAGAGGAATCTATCCTTTTTAACTATGGCTTTAATTTTGGTTAATCATACAAAATGCTGGCTGGTAAGGGAAATGCTTGCTTGGAAAGTTTTATGCATAACCGAGAGTCCAGTCGGATCCGAGTGCCCGTTTATCAGGCTATTGTCACATTTATTGCAAATGCTCCCGACTCTCGATCTTCTGATTGGACGCTCGGGGTTACTGGGGGTTTCTAATGCCCCCAATCAAGAACTTCATTTTGCATACTCAGTTAAGAATTCCAAGAGACTATTTGAACTTTTAAGGGAACAAATTGAAAGTTACGGTTGGTACTCATGGCATTTGGTGTACGTATTTAATGCATCGTAGGTGTGATAATGGCCAACCGTAGTGGCACTTCATCTTATGCACGTCACATGCCATGCGTCAATTTAACATTATAGAACTTGTACAAATGAATCCCAACTGTTCGATGAGAATGAATCTTCACCGTTGGATTCAAAGCAAGATAAACTTTTAAAATGTGTTTTTGAGCCGTCGTCATCTCTTCCTTGCAATCTAGCTTTCTGCAACAAGCATTCTCTAGCTCTTAGCGAACCATCTTCTGTGTCCGTAAGTTCGATCACTTTTTTGTTTTCAATTTTCTTCTCTTTCTCGTTTTCCTTTTGTATGTGTTGGTTTGCCCAATGTATTTCTTGGTTCTATTGTCAGAACCAACAATTCCTTTCCTGCAAGGGATCCATTCATAACCCTAGATTTGTTAGGGCTATTTTTTGGCATCCTTCTGTTTGATTCGTATAGTGAAAAGTTCCCAGAATTAAGAAGGGAGCTTTTATTCATGGCTAATCGTAGAGACTGGTTAGGGTTAGGGACGGTTCTTCCACTTCTGAATCTTCTTCTTCCTTCAATGTTCACGAAGTTCAGGGTGAAAACCTTGGGCCCATAGTCAATGCCTTCCCTTCCGATGTTGGGGAGTCGAGTAACCCCTCCAGAGATTGACCCCAATTCACTACTGAGAGTATTAAATCAACTCTCAGTGCTGCCAAGATCCACCAACTATGGATCGATTTTTAATTCCCTCGGTCCATCTCCTTTAAGGTCCCTGAAAATGATGGTAGGGCTTGTTGGCCCAGGGACGGGGAAATAGTAATCTATGAAGGTGTCCTCATTTGTGGCCTAAGATTCCCCCTAATAAAACCCGTCTAGGAGATATTAGGCCAGCTTAGCTTGGCTCCCAATCAGATCCTCCCAAACAGTTGGAGGATCTTGATGGTTGCGTGGTCCTCTGGAGGGTTGTAACCGGGTGTAAACTGATAGTAGAGGAATTCCTCTACTGCTATAAGGTGACTGAGGCGGGTAAAGGCTGGTGGTCTTTCTCGGGCCAAGAGAGGGACCCCAACTTGGTCACTGGAGGTTGGAAGGACAAGTTCTTTTTTGTATATGGCGATGGGTTAGAGTTCCAACATTGGGAGACTCCCAGTCTATCATCCACCCGAGTCCCTCGATGATGGGATAGTCCGATGAAGAGAGGTATGATCACTTTTTCCCTCTTTTCTTTTCTTCTTTTTCTTGATTCTTCTAGGACGTCATTTTCCCTAACAATGTCAACCCTATGCACCAGTGAGGCTTCAATAAATCTAACTTTAGACCCAGTTGGGGCCCTATTTGCTCCTCCATTGTGTTCTACTACACCTTCGTTGTTTATTCCATTCACCGGCGAAACAACTTGGGGTGGATTTGCAGCAGGGGATACAGCATTCATCTGCTGCAACAATGTCTGGTTCCAGGCCATCAGCATTTGCATGACAACCATTATTTCTTGCATCTACCTTTCCATCGCATTGAGCCTCTCGTCGTTTTGGTTCTTCATCTCCACTGTTGGTTGATATTGTGGTTACATATTAGTACTGGATCTAGTTTGAACCATAAAATTAGTGAGAAAATTCGATTTCCCATAAACGGCGCCAACTGATAACACAGTCAATTCGGAATAGCACTAAATGATCTAAAATGAATTCGGGTAGCCTGTCTTGACACTGATGTGGTGCCTGCCAAAGAACTTTCGATGCTTAAGTTAGCACAAGAGCTAAGAAAATATTTTGGTAGAGTAACAGCAAAATAGAATATTGTGTGTGTACCTGGGCACCGGAGATAAAGATATTTATAAATATATGTTGGACCTGCATGGGCGTTGTGCATGGGAATAGTATTGGATCAAGCTTCTTGCACAATCAAGCTATGCCACATGTATTCATTAATTCCCATACTGATATCAGTCGATTATTTATCAAAACTGTTAGTGGGTAGATAACACCTCTAAAGGCGGATATCACGGAATATGTCAGAGAATGGTTATACGTATGATGGTGATGTAAGCAATTCTATTCACGTGACTCTAGTAAGTCGGGACACCCAACCGACTGACCAATCAGTCGGGGGCCTCAGCTTATCCACTCGGTCAGCACCTGATGAGTCATTTGGTCGGGAATAAGTCAGTCGACATACCCGAGCGGGAGTACCTATTGTCCAGAACCTCCGTTCTGTTGATTGGGTCAGACTACAAAGTCCCAATTGGAATTCAGTCATTCGGATCGGCCACACGGGCATACCCCATCAATATTTATTGTTTTATTTAGAATTATAAATTTTATTAAAAATATATATAAAAAATTATTAATTTTTATCTCACTTTATAAATTATGAGAGTGTAATTTTTATCAACTTTTTATCACTTTAAATGCACACAATTTTAATGAATTTTAAGTACACAGCTAATAAGTATAAAATAATTTTCTTTTGCTGTGAGTTCAAAATTAATATAATAGTATTCAAGGTGGGAACGATTCAGCGAGCATGTCAACTCTTTTCCTGTGGTTTCTTTTTTTTTTTTTCAAAAAAAAAAAAAAAGAAGAAAAAAAGATTAAAGAAGATTTTGCATTATGTCATTGGCCTAACATAAAGAACATTCATGAAAGGCAAATCTATATCTGACTAGATTCTTTTGATCTAAGAACTAGTTAGGAGCTACTACAAAACAAATATCACTCTTACGTGTGCCCTTAAGATAAATCTAATGAAAGCATAATGCAAAATTTTCTTCAATCCCTTTTCTTTTTTTTTTTGAAGGTTAAAAAAAAAAAAAAAATCTTCTTCAATCTGTTAGCAATGATCTTTGATATATGGTTGTGTAGCATGAGATTGGTCTGTATTCATTCATGGAGCTTGGATTTGGGACTTTTGGAATCAGAGCAATGGCTATGGCAACAATTTCCTTTAGGAGGCTGCAAGGGTGAAAAAGTCCTTAATTGCTCTTGTGAAATCTTTAGCAATAATTTCCCAGGAGTACTTGAAAAAGAAAGTTGTACACACATCAGGTCCAGGAGCTTTATAAGAAATGAGAGTCTCTCTCTTTAGGGTTTTCGCTCTCTAGTCTAGGCGGCGGCTATTCCTAGTTTCTGCGTTTTGAATCTGATCTATGGCATCTAATGAGTCAAACTCTCGGTCTTTGAAGCATGATGGAGCCTTGGGTGATGTTGTCAAAAGTGTTAGTGGGCGCGAAGTATGTGGTCTCTTGTGGCTGACAAGATCTGGATGCTTTGGTTTCACGTGATCATGTGGATCAACATTCTGGTGACATGGCTAGGATTCCTTTGAAAGGGAGTCATGGTGCTTCTCGGTGTTCACATGGAGACAAACCCTTGTCGGCTAATCATGATGTTGGGTTTGGTGGGCAGCTGATTAAGGATCGGGTAGATCGGGTAGATGGGTGCAACGAGTTTTTGTCTTTTACAAAACCTAAGGATTTGTCCTCTACTGGTCTTATTGGTGCGGATTTGTCACCGTCGGTGGTATTGGTCGATGGAAAAGCATTGAAGGTCAATGGGACGGAACCTTCATTGGTCCCACCCAGATCTGATCACGTTGTGCATGTTGCTGGTAGTGTGGCATGCATGGAGGATGCCATTATGACTTCTGAGGATGGGATGCGATCTGATTTGTTTCGTAGTTCGGCTGCCGCTGGGATTGTGAATGCTGTATCGCCTTTAGCAGTGGTACGTCCAGATGATGCGGTGGCCATTTTGTCTAGGGTTACCAATCGAGTGCAACTCTCTCAACTACAATTTTCGGATCTGGACGCATTCAATACCAGTGCTACTATGGATCCTCGGTCTGGGTACCCTAATGATTTGAAGCGACTTTTAACTTCTGCTCTTGATGTACTTTATTCCCATGACGTGGAGCGTACTGGTATTTCTTTACCGAGCGGTGATGGGTTTTCTAAACAGGCTGTTGATGACGGTAGGAATGAGGAATATATGGGTGTAGTGCCTTCAAGAAACAAGCGACTTTCGTGGGCTGATGAAGTAGAAGGAATGAATACGGGTGCATCCTTAAAGGAGACTACATCAATACAACAAGCGAATTCTTTACCGAATTCTAGTCCGAGGAGGTGGGTCACGGCGGTTAAAGGCCGGCAAGGCAAAGCAATGAATTTGAAGTTTCATGAACCTTCTGTGTCAAATGGAGTTGTTCGAGTAAGGCCCCCGGCTGAGGTATTGAGGAAGGGTGTTGAGCATTGGGCTAATACTCTGGTGGGTTTTTTTCTTAGACAAGAATCTACCTTTTTCTTTGGTTCAACAGCATGCTAGCCGGTATTGGGGTAAAGAGAACATAAAAAGAAATTTTATCTAATGATGCTGGGTTTTTCTTTTCAGGTTTCATTGATGGATATGACATTAAACATGTGCTAAAGAGGGCCATGGTATTTTGCTGGAAGGCCTTTGATTCTTAGGAAATAGAAGCCAAGTTTGGTTCTTTCTAAAGAAGCTTTTAAAACTATTCCAATTTGGGTTAATTTCTATAACTTACCCCTTGAAGCTTGGAATGAAGAATGTTTGAGTTATATTGCAAGTGCCATTAGTAAACCGTTATTTGCTGATCCGATGACGGAAGAGGTGAAGAGAATAAAGTATGCTCGGATATGTATTGAGGTTAATGCTGATAGCTCCTTGCCACATACGGTAGAGTTTGAAGTTGAAGATGGTTAAGTCAAGATTATTGACATGGAATACGGATGGGTTCCTAAACGTTGCTCCAAATGTCAAGCATTTGGACACTTGGATAAGAATTGTCCACGGAAAATTGATCATGTATGGAAGCCGAAGGATAAAGTTAATCAGGCTACTAATTTGGTGGATGATGCTCTGCCTAATCATTCTACTAATTTACCAGATGAGGAGGGATGGATTCCTGTTTCCCGTAAGGGGAAGAATGTGGTGTTGGGTGTGGCTCAAATTGACTCTCCATCTAAGCATAATGCTACCACTTCTAATTGTGCCGAACAAGTTCAGCTACTGCAGCCGAGTGGTATGGTTTCTTCTATAGATTCGAGTATTGTGGTCCATAATTCATTTCACTGTTTAGAAAATGAGATGAATAAGGAGGATAACTCCTTTCCATGCTTGTTGGATAATGATGACGGTGAGAATAATGTTACATTAAAGACTCCGTTGGGAACTACTGATAAGGTAAACTCTTCTGGTGGGGATTATTCATCAATGAATCGGCCTGTGCTATAGGTGATGAATATGGATTCTGCCCCTAGTGCTAACCCACTTCGGGATAAGATATTGGCGGTGGATGAGCTTGATTCTAAGAGGCAAAGTGGTCTAAGGAAAGGGGAGAAACGGAAGAAGAATGGGATGGCTTCGATTGGGAAAGCAGGTAATCACTCTAATTCTAAATGATGATTAAGGTTGGATGTTGGAATATTAGGGGATTAAACTCATCCCTTAAACAGCAAGAAGTTTGTGCATGGGTTAGCAAGTATAATTTGGCATGCATTGGATTGATGGAAACTAAAGTGAAAGCTGATTATAAGGAGAGAATTTTAAATGGTTTGATGAGGGGTTGGAATTGCAAGGATGCTGAGGGGAAAACTAATCTGTGTATTAACTGGGGATTCCATCTGAGAAAAATGAGAGTCTCTTGCTCTAGCTTCTTTCTCTAGAATTCCAACCGTCACCTTCAACATCTTCTCAGCTTTCCTTCGACAATGGTGCAACCATCGCTTATGCAACCTTCTGGTTCTGATGGTCGGAGGGCTGGAGTTCAAAATGTTCATCCCACCACCTTAGAAGCTGGAGAGTTGCCAGTGCAACATTCTCTTGTCCCTATGCGAGGTTCATGGACCTGCCCAGACAATAGTCCGTTGAAGAATGGAATGCCTACTGGAGGTCTCGTAGATTTTGAAGCTCTTGATTCTTCTCAGAAGGTCAGAATGTTACTCCGATTCATTGAGGAAAAGGGTTTGATTATAGATGATTTGAAGCATTGGACTTCCACCTCTCCAGTCGTTTCATATTCCAATTCGGAAGTCTCTGCGACACCGCCATATCTTCTTCACAGGAGTGATACGATTCCGATGGGGGCGACCTCCCCACAATCGTGGGCTAATCAGTTAACGGAAGTCCAAAGGGTACAAGATTTCCCTGGTTGATTTTTGAACAGACGTCTTATCCTATTCCCGTTGAGCCCGTTGAGCCTCCAAAAACCTGGAGTTCAGTGGTTAAACAAAATCAGAGGAAGATGGCTTTACAGTATTTCAAACCTGATATGGTGGGTGATAAGGTAATAGTTCGTCCCCCCCAGGCTGTTTTTGATCGTGGCATGGAACGATGGAAGTCAACCCTAGTAGGTTATTTTGTTGACCGAGGTCTTCCCTTTTCTATGGTTGAGAAAGCGGCCCATGCGCTATGGGGTAAGACGGGTTTGAACAAAGTTCTAGCTGGAGGTAATGGATTTTATTTATTCATTTTCAATTCTGACCAGAACACTGATGAAATATTAGAGGATGGTCCGTGGCATATTATGGGAAGGCCTTTCGTTGTTAAACGTTGGGAAGGAAGTATGAGCTTGAGTAAGGACACATGCAAATCAGTTCCGGTGTGGGTGAAATTCTTTGATGTGCCTTTAGGCCTTTGGATAGCAGAAGGGCTCAGTTACCTTGCTAGTGCCATCGGCAAACCTCTCTACGCTGACAAAGTGACGGAGGATCTCCAAAGGATTAACTATGCTAGAATTTGTGTTGATATTCATGCTGAGGATCCTTTGCCTAACAGCATATCAGTTGATACAGGTGATGGAGCCCAAGAGGTAAGGGTGGAATATAGTTTTTTTTTTGAAAGGTAAATAATTTTATTAAGAAATAAATAATAAGCGTCAACGTACAAATACACGGGGCATACCCCCGGCTATGAACAACTAAGGCCTATATGAAATACATGGAAAGGAAGGCCATCAAGAAACATCAACCTATTACCCTATTACAATCAATCCAACAAAATATCAAAGCCGAATTATAGATGATGGGAGAGACCAAATTTGCACCAGATGCCTGTTAACATCAGTCAGCGGAAAAGGCTTGCAAGAATGTAGTCGTGCACGTATCATAGCCTCCAACTGCCGCATCAAAGCAAGCTCATTCATAGATGAGCAATTAAAAAACCTGGAGTTCCTCTCCTTCCATATGAAGTAAACCAAACCAGATAGACCCAACCTTCCCAGTAGATGGAGCAAAGAGTTACCATTAAGATGCATAGAACACCACTGTACAATATCATTCCAATTAGATGCATAGCACTGTAAACCCAACTTACTCAATAATAAAGTCCATAACCGAGCGGAGTACGGGCAATGGAAGAATAAATGCGAATGGGATTCCAGGAAGTCACCACATAATAGGCAACCAGCAGAGTTGCCCATTCCCATGCCAAGTAATCTATCACAAGTGGGGAGCTTATGGTAGATAGCTAGCCATAAAATAAAGGAATAGCGAGGGACGTGGTATTTGAACCATACTAAAGAATACCAGGCAACTGAAGGATGAGATTCCCGAATTATTTCCCAAGCTGCATGTATCGTAAATCTGGACTTTGAAGGTTTCCAAATAAGTTTGTTAGTGGTAGAACATGGCGGTGGAGAAAGAAGAAGAGAAGCTTCCTTAAGAATAATAAGAAGGTTAGGATAATTGCCTTCCAAGGGTGGAATATAGTTGGGTTCCCAGAGCATGTAATGTGTGCAAAACCTTTGGCCATTCAGCTCACTTCTTTCCAAACACGGTGTGGAAGGTTAAAGAGACGTGTATCTCTACAGATAAGAAGAAGAATGTTGATGATTCTGAGGGATGGCAGATGGCTAGAGGGAAAGGGATTGTGGTGGATACCTCTCCTGATTCCAAAGCTAATGCTAATGTTAGAAATAACAATGCCTTTGAAGTTCTTCAAGCTGATCGTGATGAAGCCGAGACTGACTGTGTTGTTGGTGATGAGTGTGTAATACCTGAGACACCAGGTGATCTGAATGGGTTGCCTTTGGAGCGGGCCTCATCTTCTGAGGTAGCTAAGACTGTTCCTGAATCAGATTCTATTTCCTTAAATAAGAAAAAGAAAAAAAGTTCCAAGAAGGTTAATCAAATTACTAGAATGAGTAGTGTGCCTTTCACCAAACCACAATGATCAATCTAGCCTGCTGGAACATTAGAGGTCTTAATGATCTCACTAAGCAAAAGGAAGTTAGGAACTTTGTGAAGACCTAGTTTATTAGTTGTGTAGGTATTCTTGAAACTCGAGTTAAGGAAAACAAGAAAGATGCAATATTTAACTCCCTGTTGCCAGGTTGGGAGTTTTGCTGCAATTATTCTCATGCTTCTAATGGGAGAATTTGGGTTGGTTGGAACCCTAAGGTCCTGAATGTTGAAGTTGTTAGTTGTAGTGACCAAATTATCCACTGCAAGGCAGTGTTCAATAATGTTGATACTGTATGTTTTGTGTCATTTGTGTATGGATCAAACAACCGAGGTGAAAGGTCAAGGCTGTGGAAGGAGCTGAGCTCTCTGGTTCAGATTGTTCCTGGTCTCCCGTGGCTAGTTTTGGGGGACTTTAACACCATCAGATATAGCTATGAATGGTGTGGTGGTAGTACTGACTAGCCAGGTTTTATGGAGGATCTAAATAATGGACTAGTAAATGCTGGTCTTGAGGACCTTAAAGGTTGTGGAGCATTTTTCACTTGGAGCAATTCTAGAGTTCAAAATCCCATTCTGAGGAAGCTAGATAGAGCTGTTGGTTATCTGTGTTCAATAATGCATAGGCTGATTTCCTCCCGAGGGGAATTTCTGATGACTGTCAAGTGGTTGTTAGGACTGGTCTCATCTACAAGCCCCACAAAAAACCATTTAAATTTTTTTAACTAATGGACTGAGTTTGCTGAGTTTCTACCTATTGTGAAATCTGCTTGGTCCATGGAGATTAAAGGGCATCCAATGTACCGTGTGTGCCAAAAGTTGAAATTGGTTAAAGTGGCTCTACGAAAGCTTAACGAGGAGAAAAGTAAGAACTTATGTAGTTAGGTTCAAGCTGCGAGAGAGGAATTACATGCTGCTCAGGTGCAATTGGAATATAACAGGGGTGATTCTTAATCTGCGGAGAACTACAGGGCATATTATGGTAAGTTTTTGAATTTGCGCAAAATGGAGGAAGCCTTTACAAGACAAAAGTAGGGTGCAGTGGTCGGCTGAAGGAGATCAAAACACAGCTTTCTTCTTTAAATCTGTGCAGCAAAGAGTCAACAGGAATAAGCTTGTTTGCCTTCATGCCGAGGATGGTAAAACTCTTACTGATATGAAGGACATTCAAATGGAAGTACTGAATTTCTTTCAAAATTTATTGGGTTCTAGATGTTCTTTTCCTTATCCTGGGAAGGCGGTCTTTGCAGAGGTGCTCTCTCTAGTTATATCCAATGAGATGGCTTCATGGATGTGCAGAACTGTTACAGATGAAGAGATGTACAGAACTGTTTGTTTCAGCTCCATCCAAACAACGCCCCGGGGCCGGATAGTTTTAATGCTAAATTCTTCACTGCTGCTTGGAGTGTTATTGGTTCTGAGGTTACAAAAGCGATCAAGTCCTTCTTCTGGTCTAGTGGCTCTCTCTTGAAGTAGGTTAACTCTACCATCATTGCCCTTATTCCTAAAACTACTAATCCTTCCTCTGTTATGGATTATGGACCCATTTCCTGTTGTAACACTCTATATAAATGCATTGCTAAAATCATAGCAAATAGAATTAAGCCTGTGATGCCGGATATAATAAATGAAGAACAGTCTGCTTTCATTCAAGGGAGGAACATTAGTGATAACATTTTCTTGGCACAGGAACTGCTCCGTGGCTACCATAAGAAAACTGGATCTTTTAGGTGTGCAATTAAAGTGGATCTTAAGAAAGCCTATGACTCCATCCGTTGGTAGTTTGTCTTAGATACACTAGAGCTAATAGGTTTTCCGGCCATTGTTATTAACTGGATTAAAGCTTATACTACCAGTACCAGTTTCTCTGTTAGCATTAATGGAGAACTACATGGTTTTTTCTCTGGCGCTAAGGGTTTAAGACAACGGGATCCGCTGTCGCCTTATTTATTTGATACGTATACAAGTTTATTGGATAACTCACTTCCTTTTACCTAAAAAGGTCTTGAAGCAAATTGAGCACTTATTGAGTGCTTTTCTTTGGAAATGAGTTGATCTTAAAAACTCTGGTGCTAAGGTAGCTTGGAGTAGGCTCTTTCTTCCGTTCATGGAAGGGGGTTTGGGGATTAAAAAAATTAGTGAGTGGAATATGGCTGCAATGGCAAGATGTGTGTGGAACGTATGTTCGTTGGAGAAGGGTTCAATTTGGTCTCGCTAGGTCAGACGTAACCTTATTGGTTCTAGGAATTTCTGGGAGCTTAAAATACCAGGGGATTGCTCTTTTTTTTTTTTTTTTTTTGAAAGGTAAATAAAATATTTTATTAAAATGGATCATTCATGTACAAAATCTCAGGAGCATTCCCCCGCCAACCAAAACACTCACCTCTAACAATTACATAAAGCCCTAAGTGACCCACTATCCATTACTCCCTGAAACAGAATGAGGCAAAGACCATTCTTTCACCAAATGCTTTTTCAATTCATTCCTAGGAAAAGGCTTACACGACATAACTCGTAATCGTACCGTAATCTTAACATGCTTCCATAAAGATTGAGCATCAGAACTCACAGTGCCATGCAATGTAGTATTACGCTCTCGCCAAATAAAATACACCAATGCAGCAAATGCCAAGTGACCCAAAACATGAGCAAATGATGAGCCAGAAAAGGTAGCAATACACCAAAAAATAATCTCTTCCCAAGAATTAGCGAAGCATTGCAACCCAATTTTACGCAAGAATTCGTACCATATTCTAATAGAGAAGGAACACTGAAAAAATATATGATCATGAGTCTCCACATCTGCCAAACACAAAAAACAACGAGAAGCCAACATAACACCCCTAGAGAAGAGCTGATCCTGTGTAGAGAATCGCTGCCAAATGGCTAACCACAAGATAAAGGAGTGCCTCGGAATGTGGTACTTAAACCACACTATGGAGAACCAGTCTATCTTTTCAAAATGAACTCTAATTACTTCCCAAGCTGCACGAACCGAGAAAACATTCCCATAATCAGATCGCCACACCACTCTATCACAATTAGCAACATTTGGATATGCCAAAGTAGTAGTAAGTTCCCTAAGCTCTATCAACTCAATAGTATTAATACTCGGCCAAACCCACCATCCATCCACTAAAATATCTGATACCTTAGCTATTTTAGACAAACCTGAGTCATAAATAACCCTGGCATCCATAGAGGTACAGATAGGTCCTTGAGGCATCCATGGATCAAACCAAAGAGATAAAGCCCTGCCATCACCTACCTTATAAGAAATATGAGGCTAAATCAGATTCCTGAGCTGCAATATCTTCCTCCAAGACTAAGAACAATCCTATGGTACTTTAGCTATCCAAAATTGGCTACGCCCAAGAAGATTGGCATGCACCCATTTGTCCAAGAGGCTTGGAAGACACCTGCACACAGGTATGTTATATATCAAGTTTATTGTAAGTTCAGGGTAGTAAAAGAGGCTTTAAAAATTTTGAGGCACAAAAAGTCCAGTGATGTTATTGCCACTATTTCAGCACTTAGACAAGAATTGGATGAGGTTCAAACTAAAATTGATAGATATAGGGGTGATGAGGATACTTTGAGTGCTGAAAAGCACTGTCAGCAGATGATACTTAAGTTACAATCTTTTGAAGAGAGTGTTGTTAGACAGAAGAATAGAATTTGTTGCTTCATGAGGGGGATATGAACACCAAGGTTTTCTTCAATTCAGTAAAAAGTCGATAGAATATTAATAAAATTATTTGCCTCCATGGAGATAATGGTGAAATGACAAAGCATCAGGGTGAGATTAAAGATATGATAATTAGTTTCTATATGAAATTGTTGGGTACAGATTACTCAATTCCTTATAAAGATTCTGAGGTGCTTAGAGACTTCTCTGGTAGAAGTGTTGATTGCAATCAGTGTGATATGCTTTCTGCTGATATAACAGATGAGGAAATCAAGAAAGCCATGTTTAATATTAACCCCAATAAATCTCCTAGGCCTGATGGTTTTAATGGTTTCTTTTTTCAACATACCAAGGGGATTACTAGGGAAGAGGCTACTAATGCTGTCAAAGAATTTTTTCACTCAGGTAAGATGCTGAAAAAAACTAATGCAACTGCTATTACCTTGATTCCAAAAATCCCTAATTCTTCCCATTTGCAAGATTTTAGACCTATTTCCTACTGTAATTCAGTGTATAAATGTATTTCCAAAATCTTGGCAGACCGGCTCAAGAAGGTGTTGCCTTCTTTGATTAATGAAGCTCAATCTGCTTTTATTGAAGGGCGCCACACTGGAGATAATATCCTTCTTGCTTAGGAATTAGTACGTGGACTATCTCAATTTAGGGAGTCCTAGATGCGCCCTGAAAATTGATATCATGAAGGCTTATGATTTAGTAAGATGGGATTTTCTGTGGGATGCTCTATCTATTATAGGGTTTCCATTGAAATTTTTAAATTGGATCAAAGCATATGTATCTTCTCCATGGTATTTAGTTAATGTTAATGGTGAACTTTGCGGGTACTTTGCAGGAAGAAAGGTTTAAGACAAGGAGATCCCCTTTCGCCATATCTTTTTGTCATTTGCATGGAGATGTTCACTAGGCTTTTAGAGCACAAAGTGAATGATTCTGTTTCTTTTAAATTTCATTAGAGATGTCATAAGACAAAGCTCACCCATCTTTGCTTTGCAGACGACCTAATGGTTTTCTGTAGAGTGAACTGTGAGTCGGTGGCTATTATTAAGGAGGCACTTGATCTATTCTCTAAGCTCTCTGGGCTTCATGCAAACTCTGCCAAGACTCAGATTATTTTCTCTGGTGCTAACTCTTCTTATAAAAATGAACTGATACCTCTTATGGGATTTAATGAAGGGAGTCTGCCTATCCGTTATCTTGGAGTTCCTCTGATATCTACCAAATTACGGGCTGTTGACTGTAAGAAGTTGGTTGATCATATTTTAAGAAGAATCAAGAGTTGGATTAATAATTTCTTATCTTATGCAGGGAGGGTCCAATTGATACAATCAATGCTTTTTAGCATACAAGCTTACTGGTGCTCCCACTTTGTCCTGTCAGTTAATGTCACTAAATTTATTGAGGCAATTTTTGCCAGTTTCTTTCAAAGGAATCTTTTAGTTATGTGAAAGGTGCAAGAGTAGCTTGGGAAGTGGTTTCGAGACCAAGACAGGAAGGAGGGATTAAAAAGGTAAGAGATTGGAACTATGCTTCTATGGCCAAACTTGTGGGGAAACTTTGTCAACCAGTGTCTACTTCCATTTGGGTTGCATGGGTTAGACGTAATTTACTACATAAATGCCAATTTTGGGTGGTGAAAGTCCCGTGGAACTACACTTGGACATGGAGGAAGATCTTGAAATTGAGTGCAAGTTTAAAGTCTTTTATATCCTATCATATTGGAAATGAGCAATGCACTTTCCTTTGGTTCAATGCGTGGCTTCCCTGTGGATCAATCTGTACAAGTCTTTCAGATAGAGTGATTTATGACTCTGGGCTTCCTAGTGAAGCCAAAGTTAGCTCCATTATTAGAAATAACCATTAGCAATGGCCACCGGTAAATTCTATTGATTTGATTGAATTGAAAGAAAAAACAGCAACCTTGGCTCCCCCTAACTGCTCGGATGAGGATCATGTTTTAGGGAATGGTAAGAGGCAATTTTAGGTTAAAGATGCTAGGGATACAATTAAAGTGTAGTCCACTACTGTTAATTGGTCCAATTTAGTTTGGTTTAAATATCACATTCCAAGGCATGCTTTAATCCTCTGGTTAGGTTTGCTTAGGAAACTTCCTACTCTTGATAAACTTCAGTCATATGGTTTAATTCAACAAAATAAGTACCTATTCTTTTTTTTTTTTTTTTTTTGGTAAGTAAGAAAATTAAATTAATAGGATAAAACGTACATCATCTTGGGGGCATACTCCCATGTATCATTCATTTACAAAGAAGGACCCCAAGTACAAAGGAAATTAGTTACATCCATGTTACTAATGGCAAAATGAGCTATTTTGACTCTAATCTCCCACGCAATATTGTTGACAATGCTTTTGATCGAAGTGGAAAGCCCCATGAATACTCTTGCATTCCTTTCAAACCAAAGGTGGTAGACCAAAGCACTCCATGCTAGCTTGCATATTGTCTTACAGATGTGTTTGCCACTAATCTTTCCCACGGCCCATGAAACTTCATCCTTCCACGGTTGATTAGGCTTAATAACGGAGCATTTACGGAGGATAATCGCATGTAATTCTGAGGAAAAAGAGCATCTGAAGAAAAGATGGTCTAAACTTTCCAATGCTTTCCCACAAAGAACACAAGTAGGGTCAACATTCAACCCCCATGCTAACAATTTATCCTTAGTATTAAGCTTACCTCTGATGGCTAGCCATAAAATAAAACTATGCCGAGGAATATGCATTGGGAACCAAGGAAGTGTGTGCCAAGGAACATTAGGGGCTTTTGCCCGTATAGACTCCATAGTAGCAGCCAAATTGTAAACTTATCGCTTAGAAACAGTCCATAGGAACTGATCTTCATGTAGAGGATTTGGCATATAAGTAAAAGGTATATCTGATACTATTTCCCTTAGTTCTCATGTAGAAGGATAAGGCCATTTTTTTTTTTTTGGTAATTAATAAGGCCATTTCCATTGTCCCTGGGAGATGATCTTGGAGAATTATAAAGAAATAATCATAAGCAACCCGAGCACCATATTTTGGAATTAGAGGACCACTCAGATGCCAGTTAGAGAACCATAAAGAAATAGACTCACCATTGCCTACTTTATACCTTGAGATGCCAAGTGCCACCTCCCGAAGCTTAAGTATTTTACGCCATGTCCAAGAGCAGTCGGATGGCGGCTTAATCTCCCAAAAGCATTTGCCCTTGAACAAATTAGCTTTACACCATTTCACCCAAAGAGGTTGCTTATTGGTATACAATGCCCATATGTGTCTCAACATAGAAGCTTTATTCCAAGCATGCAAACTCTTCAAGCCAAGGCCCCTTTCATTCTTCGGTAAGCACACCTCATTCCATGCAACCTTCTTCCTCCTTTCTTTAAGTCTGCACCTGTCTATAGGAACTTCCTGAGGATTTGCTCAATTGCATTGCAGACCCTTTTAGGGAATATGAAGTTGACGCTCCAGTATATTTGAATACTGAATACGACAGACTTGATAAATACTAAGTGGCCAGCGTATGAGAGACACTTAGATGTCCAGCTTTGAACTTTTTTGAGTATTTTCTCAATTAGCACCTTGCAGTCATCATATTTGAGCTTAGTTGAAATAAGTGGCACTCTAAGATACTTAATTGGCAAGTCTCCCAGTTGGTAGCCAAGCAAAGAACAAAGACATGCTTTCTCCTTTTGATCCATCCCCAAGATGTAGACTTTACTCTTAGCTCCATTTGGTTGAAGCCCTGAGTATTTATGAAACTCATGAAGAGCATTGTGAATAACCTGAAAAGTTTTGTCATTAGGAGCACATAATAAGATAAAATCATCTGCAAAACAAATGTGGGTGATCAAAGGATTAACGCATCTTGGATGATAAGTGAAGTCACTCTCTTGCAACATATTAGTAAAAAGCAGTGAGAAAAATTCCATTACAAGAAGGAACAGATAAGGGGATAATAGGTCACCCTATCTCAGGCCTCTTGCACCATGGAAGTACCATTCTAGCGCTTCATTTAGTGAAATAGAGAAAAAACGAGAAGTAATGCATGCCTGAATCCATCCAATATAATTCTCTGGGAGGTTAAGAGCATACAATATGTCCAGTAGTAGGTTCCATGAGACAGAATCAAAGGCTTTCATGAGATCAATCTTTAAAACACTTCTAGGAGAAAAAGATTACCTGTGATAGTTCCTCACCAGCTTTTGCATGAGAAGAATTTGATCCAAAATAGATCTCCCCTAAACAAAAGCAGCTTGAGATGCACTAATAACTTATGGCATAATCCTCTTGAGCCTATTGGCAATAATCTTGGAGATGCATTTGTAGATGGTGGAGCAACATGAGATGGGTCTGAAATCTATGACCTGTCTTAGATTGGGAACTTTAGGCACCAATGCAATACTAGTGGAATTAATAGTCTTTAATAATTTACCTAAGTTGAAGAATGATTTGATAGCTTCCATAAAATCTCCCCCAACTATGCTCCAAGCTTTTTCAAAGAAATGAGAAGTGTACCTGTCTGGGCCCGGGGCCTTATGGCTTGGCAAGGAAAAACGATGCTGCCGTATTTCTTCATCTGTGACTTCCCTACCAAGTAGACGAAGGATGTTATTCAAGAGAGCAGTTTTCATGAAACTAGACACAAAAGGCTTGGCATATTGAAAAAGAGTACCCAACAACTTTGGGTAATAATCAATAAAAATCGACTTAACATCATTATAGTCCTCAATTCTTTCTCCTTGGTTATTGAGAATTGACAAAATTTTGTTTCTTGAACAATGGCTTTTTACCTTTCTACGAAAATAGGAGGTATTTTGGTCCCCTAACCAAATGGAACTGTCATTTGCCTTTTGTTTATAAAAAGCTTTCTCGGCCAATACAAGGTGAGTATATTCCTCTAAAGCTGTGTTCTCCTCTTTAATGAGCAATGGACTAAGAGCAATTTGGAGCCTTTTTTGGATGTCTTCAAGTTTAATTTTTGCTTCGACAACCTTAGATAAGAGGCCTCCATAGTTCTTTGCTGAGAGCCAGCTTTAAAGACTTGAGCTTGGAGCATAGTTTAAACATCTTCTTTTTTTGAATGGTCAATGAGGGTAGGGGAAGGGCCTGGGTCGAACCCAGGCCATGAGAAGCTTAGTTTAAACATGGGAGTGCCTGAAACTGGCCTAGCCCATTCTTCGTCAACAATCTTCATGAAATTCTTATGATTAGTCCAAAAATTGAAAAACTTGAAAGGTTTTCTTCCATTGAATGCATTAGGCCACAAGTTCACAATTATAGGGCTAAGATCTGAAATACTTGCTGTTGGGAAATAGGCCTCCGAGTTTTGAAATAACTCGAGCCAAGCTTCACTGACCAAAGCCCTATCAAGCTTGCTATAAATTCCAAAACCATCATCTTGTTTACTGCACCAAGTGTATAAACAACTAGAGAATCTCAAGTCAACCACTTCAATTTTCTCGAGGCAAACATTGAATTCTTCCACTACTAGCTTATCAATACCTCTTCCATCCTTGCGCTCCATTTTATGTTTGACAACATTGAAGTCACCCATGATGGTCCACAGCATAGAGTCACCAACCAATGCATGATTGTGTTGTAGCTCATACCATAACCCTTGTCTTTGTTTCCTGTCATGAGAGGCATAAGTAAAAGTAACAAAAAAGTTTATGGTAAATTTCAAGTGGTTAATATGGCAAAACATGGATTGAGTAGTAGTGGACAAAATCTGGATATTTATTTTTTTTGAAAGGTAAATAAAGTATATTAATAGATAATCATGAAGTACAAATCCAAGGGGCATAAAGTAATAAAATCTATTAAGGGATAAGGCTCCAACAAGTTTTCGGATTTCAACTTGCTTAATGGGGCTATTAAGACCCCTAATGTTCCAAGTAGCCAAATTCACCAAGGGTATTTGGGATAAGTTGTTATCCAAATGTGGTGTGCAAGATCAATCCTCTTCGTGAGAGGAGGTTCAGGATTTTGTGGCGCAGTATTTCCATGGTAGATCACTGTGTGCTTTGATAAGAAAATTATGTTTTGGTGCTACAGTGTATGTAATTTGGAGATAGAGGAATTCTAGGCTATATGAAAATGAGTATAAGGATATAAGCTCTATTCTTCGAAACATTCAATCACTTTTTCTTTTGAAAGGTAAATAAATTTTTATTAAGATAGAACGTTCATATACAAAATCTCAAAGGCATACCCCCGTCAACAAAACACACACCAATTAAGAATTACATGTAGACCCAGGTGACTCTCTAACCATTACTCCATCAAAACTGAAGGAGGCAACGACCACTCTTTAACCAAATGCTTATTAGATTCATTCCTAGGAAAAGGCTTACAAGTCATAACTCGTAAGCGAACCATAGTCTCAATATGCTTCCATAAAAGGAGAGCTTCAGTCCGCGAGGTGTCATGCAATCTATTATTACGCTCTCGCCAAATAGAATATACCAATGCTGCAAATGCCAAACGGCCCATAACATGAGCAAGCAATGAACCAGAAAAGGAAGTAACACTCCAAGAAATTATCTCCTCCCAAGAGGATACAGGACATTGCAAACCAAGTTTACATAAGAGCTCATACCATAATCTAGTAGAAAAAGAGCACTGAAAAAAAACACCGAGAAGCCATCAAAATTCCACATGAAAAGAGTCTATCTGGTGTAGAAAGCCACTGCCAAATAACCAACCATAAAATAAATGAGTGCCTTGGTATATGGTATTTGGACCACACAATGGAAAACCACTCTACCTCATCATGATGAACACGAAGAACATCCCAAGCTGCTATTACCGAAAAAACATTCCCATAGTCAGATTTCCACACAACCTAATCACAATTAGCAACATCCGGCTGCACCAAATTTGCAGTAAGCTCCCGAAGCTCCATCAACTTATTGGAGTTAACACTTGGCTAACCCCACCTTCTATGCACTATAATATCCGATACTCTAGCCATCTTAGACAAACATGAATCATAAATTACCTGTGCATCCATAGAATTACAAATTGGTCCTTGAGGCATCCATGGATCAAATTAAAGAGATAAGGCTCGGCCATCTCCAACTCTATAAGTAATATGAGGTTGAATCAAATACCTGAGCTGCAAAATCTTCCTCTAAGACCAAGAACAATCCCAAGGCACCTTTGCTATCCAAAATTGGTTGCGCCCAAGTAGATTGGCATGCACCCATTTAGCCCAAATAGAAGAAGATGAGGGATCACATAATAACCAAATATACCTGGAAATTACTGCACAAATCCAATCCTTGATCTTTTTAATCCCAAGTCTTCCTTCATTCTTTAGCCTCGTAATCTCCTCCTAAGACACTTTAGAACCAGAAGTAGATAGAGAAGTACCCTTCCAAAGAAATGCCCGCAGCTTAGCTTCAATAGATTTCATTACTTTTGTAGGCAACAAAAAATGAAAGCACCAATAAGATTGGATACTGAACAATACTAACTGAATAAGTTGCAAACGACTCGCATACGAAAGAAACTTATTAGTCCAGGTCTTCAGCTTCCTCAAGATTTTATTCTCCAGCTCTAGGCAATCAGAAGCACGAAGTTTAGAAGAGATCAAAGGTACACCCAGATACCCAATCGGCAAAAACCTATATTTGAAACCAACAAAACCAAGAATAGCCTCCTTAGTCACCTCATCCACACCAGTAATGAACATATCACTCTTAGAAAGATTAGGCACCAAACCAGAGAACATAGAAAAAAGGTTAAGGCAATTCTTCAAAGCTCTGATTGAATGAATATCTCCATAAGAGAAAAGTATTAAGTCATCAGCAAAACACAAATGTGCAAGAGAAGTTTTACCACACCTCTAATGAAATCGAAAATGATCATCCTCCATAATCTTCTTCTTAAAGATACGAGACGAAACCTCCATACAAATAACAAAAAGATAGGGGGACAATGGGTCACCTTGACGCAATCCTCTCTTCCCTTGAAAATAGCCATTAAGCTCACCATTAACACTGATTGAGAACATAGGCGAAGAGACACAAACTCGAATCCATCCAATTAACTCGGGGGGGGGGGGAATCCCAGCAACTCTATTGTATCCCATAGAAACTCCCAACGAACTGAATCATAAGCTTTCATCAAGTCAACTTTAAAAGCACAACGTGGAGGACCTTTATCTCTATGATATCCTCGCATCAACTCTTAAGCCAAGAGAATATTATCAGAAATATGACGCCCCGCAACAAAGGCAATTTGAGAATAATCAATAATAGAATGTAAGACTTTTTTCACCCTCTCTGCCAGAATCTTGGTGATACACTTGTAAAGAGTGTTACAACATGAGATAGGCCTAAAATCCTTAACCAATGTGGGATTAGGAACTTTAGGCACTAATGCTATAATGGTAGCATTAGCTTCTCGTAAAAGTATCCATTTCCTAAAAAACTCCTGAATCGCCTTAACAATATCTTCCCCCACAATATTTTTTTTTTTTTTGTAATTATCTTCCCCCACAATATGCCACACCTTCTACAAAAAATAGCCATTAAACCCATCAGGCCTAGGCTTTGTTAGGATGAAGACTAAACAAAACTGATGTAATCTCCTGAGCCGTCACTAGAGCCTCTAACATCCTACAAGAAGCTTCTTCCACCGACCTTTACAAAAACCCACTAAGAGACTCTTTCCGTGGATAACAAACAGTAGACTCAGAACTCAACAAATTTTGATAAAATGAAACTATTTTCTTTTTAACAAACTGCGGGTCTTGAAGTATTGTACCATCATCCTTCTCAATGCTAACAATCTTGTTGACATTATTACAAGCCTTTATGGAATTAAAAAAGAAGGATGAATTATGATCACACTCCTTAAGCCATTGAACTTGGCTCTTTTGCTTAGCTTCACTTTCTTCCCATTGCAAAGCCATCCGTAACCTCTCCAAGCAATCAGCCTCCTTCAAAATAAGTTCTTCATTGGGCCTACTTTGAACACATACCTCCTGAATATTATAAAGTTTAGCTCTTATAGCTGTGATGCCATAATTCCTTTAAAGCTCTTTTAACCTCTTTAAACTTTTGATAAACTTGGAACATTTTGTACCCATCCACCTGTATGCTCCAAACCTTTACAATCGTAGGTGGAAATTCCTCAAAATTAGCCCAAAAATTAAAGAATTTAAAACTCTTCTTCCCAACTTGCTTCCCAACTAAAGAGCAAACATCATGAAGTGGCATAAAATGAGAGTCTCTCTCTCTAGTAACCCTTCTAGTTCTAGGGTTTCCATTTTGATTTCATGGCAACTAGGGTTTCTAATGATCTTGATTGTGCTTCTTGGCGTGAAGTTAACTTGCAGATTGATCATGGGGAAAAGCGACGAGTTCAGCCTACGGGGTCTAGGGTTTCTTGCATATATGGGGAGGTTCTTTATGCTTCTCATGTGGAGAATAATGGGGAGGCTCAGGCTTTCAAACTTGGTATGCATGCTATTTCGGATGGGTCTATGGACGATTTTAATGATGCGGTGGATACGATTGAAGGGGCTATTCAGATCTCATCCAATGATACTAGGGTTTTCGGTTTGAATGAACGGCTGATCAACCATGGGGATGTAATGTGGAGATCTAGGCAGATAGGAACTCCCTCTATTGTAATTGTGGGCGGGAGATCAATAGTTTTGAATTCTGAGAACAACTCTACGTCAGATTCACTGGTTGTCAATGGTAATGATGGTTTGGCAGCTAGGGTTTCTCCACTAGCTGTAGTTCGTGATTCGGCTGGGAGTGATCCTCTATGTATAGCACCATTCTCTGGTGGGTCTCATGATCGGTGGGTTACGTCTCATGTGAATGATCATGTTAGGCAAAATTAGGTTTCATGTTCTGATTTGACGAATTTTTTATCTTCTATAATGGAATCTGGCCAAGCAGGTGCTTTAAATAATTTAGAGCAGGTGCTGATTGCTGCTATGAAGGTGCTACGGAATCATGGGAAGCCGTCGGCTGGGTAATTTAATGTGGATGGTAAGACGTTTCAACCTTTGTCTCCCACTAATATTCATAAATTGGAGTCTTTGTCACTAAAGCTCAAAATGTGGATTCCATGGATGGCTCTGCTTCAAGACGTCTTTCTTGGGCGGATGACGTGAAATTCATGAGAAGGCACCTAATGTCCCTTTGCCGGCCACTAGGTCATACAATAGCCCTGGTAGGTAGGTGGCGGTGGTAAAAGGGCAGCAAAGTGGCACTATGCCATTGAGTTATCATGCTCCGGAAGTTGTGAATGGGATTGTTCGAGTTAAACCTCTGGTGGAAACTCTACATAAAGGAGCTGCTCGGTGGGAGTCTACTTTGGTGGGTTATTTTCTAGACAAAAAATTTTCCTTTACGCTGGTTCAACAGAATGCGACTTGCTATTGGGGTAAGGAGAACATTGTAGAGATTTTAACAAATGAAAGTGGCTTTTACTTCTTTCGATTTAAAGAGGGTATTGATCTTATGTATCCATTAATCCTTCGGAAATGGAGACTTGGGTTGGTGCTTAATAAGGAAGATTTTAAGACTATCCCCATTTGGGTTAATTTTTATAATTTGCCTCTTAAAGCATGGACAGCAGAGGGATTAAGTTATGTGGCAAGTGCTATTGGCAAACCTCTATTTGCGGATAAAATGACTGAGGAGATCAAGAGGATTAAATATGCACGGGTGTGTATTGAAGTTAATGCTGAAAGTGCATTACCGGACAAAGTTGAATTTGAAGTGGAAGATGGCTCGGTGAAGAGAATTAATGTAGAGTATGGATCAGTACCCAAACGGTGTGCTAAGTGTAAAGTATTTGGGCACTTGACTAAAAATTATACTAAGAATGCTAAGACTATATAGCAAAAGAAAGAAATAAAAGACAAGAATAATCATTCTCAACATATTGAGGAGGGCTCGGTTTCGGTTGCAGTGAAGGGGAAAGTGGTGGTGAAGGATTCTACTCATGAAATTTCTCCAAGTGTTCCGGTGGCCCCACTTCAAAGAGGGAGGATCAAGTGCATGCCATTGTATCAAAGATTGATACAGTTAGTAATCGTGGGACTGCTATAGTGGAGAATGATCTTGTGGTTTAAAATTCATTTCAATGCCTTGCTGAGGAAGAGAATTTCGAGGAAGCTTCATTTACTCCTACTATCTCGGTTAACAAAGGGGATAGTGTCTCGGTTTCAAAGCCTAGTATGCAAGCTATGCAGTTGGACTCCGCTCCGAGTACAAATCCATTGCGTGATAAATTGCTAGTGGTGGATGAATTAGATACGAAATGGATTAATGGGTAGAAGGCTTCCAAAAAGAAAAAAGATGAATTGGCTACGGCTAAAGATCCGAGCAAGTTAAATTCTTCTTATCCTCATGCTTAGGCTTGGATGTTGGAATATTAGAGGATTAAATTCCTCTCTTAAACAACATGAGGTGGTGGAGTTGGTGAAGGATCAACAATTGGCTTGTATAGGTTTGGTTGAAACCAAGGTTCCTGAAATTGCTAAGGATAGAATTATGGGCGGTTTGGTAAAAGGTTAGAATTCGCTTCAAAATTATTCTTCTAATGCATCTAGGTGAATTTGGGTGCTTTGGAATCCTCACTTGATTAATGTGGAGTCTTTGGGAGAGTCTATTCAATGCATTCATTGTGCAGTTATGGTGAAAGGCTATAATGTGCAGCTCTTGATCTCATTTGTTTATGGTGCTAACTTTTCAAAAAAATTTGTTTATGTGCTAATTCAGTTGTGGATAGGCGTCAATTGTGGGCTAAATTAACCTCAGCATAAGGAATATTAAAGATTGGAACTTGGCATCCATGACCGTTATATTTGGCTTCTTTGTCAATCGAGCTCTAACTCACTATGGGCTTCTTGGACTAAAGAGAACTTACTTCACAAGGAGCAATTTTGGGTGGCTAAAGTTCCTTGGAATTGCTCACGGACATGGAGGAAGATCTTAAAGCTTCGTGACAAGGTTAAAGGCCTCATCTTGGTGAAAGTGGGAAATGAGGCATCTAGCTCACTTTAGTTGGATGCTTGGATGCCTCGTGGCCCTATCTGTTCTTCTCCTCATGCAAAGTAATCTATGACTCTAGCTTGCCTAAGGATACGCTAGTTAGCTCTATTATCTCTAATGGTAATTGGTCCTGGCCTATTGCAAATTCTAATGATCTTATAGAGCTAAAGGAGAAAACTCTTTCCCTTCCTCAACCAGACTGTTCAATAATGGATAAGGTGGTATGGGAAGGGTCTCATTCTTATTCTGTTAAGACTGCTTGGGAATTGATTATACTTAAAAAGTGTAATTACAAACTTCACATTTTAGTTTAGAATTACACATTTTTCTTATAAGTTCTTTTAGTTGTGCTATTTTTATTACTTATTGGATTTATTTTCTATAATGTAGGAAAACGGGTGAAATAATGATGATTTGTAGCAAAGAAAATGATCCTAAGCTCAAAATAGTAAAAGAAGTGTGCGGCAGAGTTTTGCAGAATACCCTGTAGTGTTTCAAACATAACTTTTCACTCAGAACTCTGATTGTTGCGATTCTTTTGGATTGGAAATAAGACTTAAAGGGCTACAACTTTCATGTTTTAGCTGAAGCCTGAGTCACTCGTCTTCAAGGTCAAAATCGCATTAGAAATTCAGGACAGGAAGTTGTGCAACAGAACATCCAAACTGAGCAAAAGTGAAGAGGAGACTCTCGGCCGTCCGGATGCCCAAGGCTAGGGTCCGGACGGTTGGGCCGCCAGAAGACTCTGAACTTTATTAGTTTTAGGATTTTTTGTAATCCTATAAAAGCTAAACCCTTAAAGACTTTAGGGGGCTTCTTTCATACATTCTTCCGGCCGTTTTCCATAGCTTTTAGGTTTTTAGTTTAAGTTATTTTATTTTTATTTTGAAAGATGCTTTAGAAGGTTGTTGGTGTATTCGTGGATTTCATTTCAGCTTTGATCGTTCTATGTTTTTCGTTTCGCATCTATGAAGCACGGTATTTATTTATTTTACGTTTAATAAAAGTTTTCTACATTTTTTTTATCTTTATCTCGTGTTTAGTTTTTAATTTTACTTTCGTTTTAGTGTTTGAATGTTCTTCGCATGCGTAGTTAGAACCTAGGGTTTATGCTTCATTGTTTTTGTTTTTGTTTCTCTTGCCTTCATTCGTATTAGTTTGAGTTATTTTCTTTATTGATTTAAGATGATGTATGCGAACATGCTAGGCTAAAATCTCCATAACATTGGTTGGTTTTCAAAGCAGGGTAGAGAAAATCAAAGTAATTGAAAAATCCTAAGTGTATATACGCAACGTGTATACATAAGCGTATATACACCTTTATTTGAATTTCAATTTGATTTACGAAAAGAATTTCGGAAACAAAGTTCTTTGCCTATATTCTCTGTAATCACCGGAAAAAAACTTTGGAACTTTAAACTCGATTTTTAAACCTTTAACGTAAACAACTTGAATTTAAAACCACGAACCCTTTAAAGAAATATCTTCCAATTCTTGTTTTCTTTCTTCGTGAAAAATGTGAAACTTGAATTGAGATTAAGTGGTAATTTAAATTTTTAACAAAATATCTTTCGATTCTTATTTCTCTTCTTTTCCAAAAAAACGTGAAATTTGAGTTGTGTAAAAATATAAAAGGGTTTCAATTACAAGATTTTTCTTTACCTGAAAACTGAATTCCAAACCAAGGTTGATTTCTTATTATTTAAATTTATAAATTAATTAAGTGTTTTGCCTTTTCACAATTTTTGTTCATTAAAGGTTATTTTTGCATTATCTTTATTTAAAGCTGATTAGGAAATTTAGTAGAAAATTCACTTCCCAAAAATACCAAAAATTTACTTTTCAGCACTTTAGGATTAGAAGAACCTTGAATAACTTAGAAACTAACACCTTAGGCTCCCTGTGGATACGAACCTGGGCTCACCAAGTAAAACTACACCGCACACCATTATACTTGGGGGTTAAGTTTAGATGCACTATTTAAATGCGGTCAGGAGTCACTTCGCAGCCCTTCTCCACGGGTGGATTGGTATCATTTAGTTTGGTTCAAATACAATGTCTCTCGACACTCATTCATGCTATGGCTTGCCTTGCGGAATCGGCTATCTACTCAAGATCGATTATGCTCATTTGGTATGCTTCAGCAAATGAATTGTTACATGTATGGGGCTAATGTTGAAGATCTCAACCATTTGTTCTTTGATTGCCCTTTTTCCTTTTGGGTATGCCATGCTATCCTAAGTAAGTGTGATCTTTCCCCCCCATCCTTTGCATGGATGCCTATGCTAAGCTAGGCTTGTCACACCTTCAAAGGCTCTTCGCTTCTTTCCATCATTGGTAAGTAATCCTTTACTGCTTCCATCTATTTTCTATGGCATGAAAGGAATACCCGCTAACATGGGGTTCTGGCTCGAAATAAGATTTCCTTGATTTCGATGATTATAGACTCGGTTCGTATGAGGCTAATGGGTTGCTCAGGTTTTCCATCCACAACAAAGAATCTCCATTTGATTGGTGTTTGGCAGCTTTCTCCTTCTGTGTTGGATGATTATTGATTTGTAATTATCTAATTGCCATGTGCTATATGTGCTATACGATGTATCTTTTGGCATTGTTACAACCATGCTCATGTATTCCCGGGGGTATCCCCCTGAGCATAAGTAATTAACTCTATTTCTTCATTAATATAATTTCATTTACCTTTCCAAAAAAAAAAAAAATGAATTAACCTTGTTTAATTCCAATGTTCATGATCAGCCTTGGTTAGTTGTTGGTGATTTTAATGCTGTCCAGTTTCCATCGAAATGTAGGGGTGGTTAGCTAGATTGGTTGCCTTATATGGAGGAATGTAATGATGCTCTTCTGAATGTGTTTGAGATACCATGGGCTGTTTTACTCTCGGAGGAAAGGGTGAAGTGACACTATGAGAAAATTGGATTGAGCCGTAATTAATGGTGCTTGGATGCCGGTGTTTCCACACTCCTTTGCTGATTTTAGACCTTATGGCGTCTCGGATCACTCGCCTATGGTTTTTCACATTGGCCTTGAATTATTAGTGGGGAAGAAGAGTTTAAAATTTTTTTAATTATTGGGCAGAGTTTGGGGATTTTTTACCTACTGTTGAGAAGGCTTAGGGAATTCAGGTGGATGGCTATAAAATGTATCAAGTCTATGGGAAGCTTAAAGAGGTGAAACAAACTTTACGGAGTTTAGGTGAGCAAAAGCATAAGGAATAACGTTCATCACTCATGGTGTTAAGGGAAGAATTATTTTCTTATCAGGTGCGTATTGCAAATTCTAGACCGACTGATGAATTGGTTCAACAGGAGACTGAGTGTCTAGAACGACTCAAATTTGCTACATTAATGGAGGAGAGCACAGCAAAGCAAAAGAGTAAGGTGCAATGGCTAAAGGAGGGGGATCAAAATTTATTTTTCTTCTTTAACTCTGTTAAGGCCAGGAATAATGTGAATAAAGTGCTTTGTATCTAACAGGAGGATGGTACTATGCTTACAGATCCAAAGTTAATCAAATGGGAGATTGTATCTTTTTATCAGGCTCTATTGGGACGTGAATCTTCTATTGCTTATCCAGGCAAGGCACTTCTTCATAGCTTTATTGATGAATCTGTGGATGAAAGAATGAGAAGGATATTAGATGCACAAGTTTTTGCTAATGAGATTAGATCAGTTTTGTTCGCTTTACATCTTAATAAGGCTATTTGCCTATGCATTATTTAGGAGTGCCTTTATTATCCTCAAAGCTTCGGGCAGTGGATTGTGTGGAATTGGAGAATAGGATCCTCACTAAACTAAAGGCATGGACCAATAGGTTTCTATCATATGCTGGCAGGTTGCAACTCATTCAATCTGTGTTATTTAGTATTCAATCTTATTGGTGCTTCCAATTTATTCTTCCAGCAAAGGTGATTAAATCCATTAAAGGAAAATCTAGGGCTTTTCTTTGGAAAGGTACCTCTTTGGCTACTTTGGGTGCTAAAGTGGCATGGGAGGAAGTGACGAGAACTAAGAAGGAAGGGGGTCTTGGGATAAAGAAGATTAGGGATTGGAATAGGGCGGTTATATCCAAGTATATCTAGTTACTTTGTGATCCGAATTCTATCTCTTTTTGGGCTCAATGGGTGAGGGCTAATTTACTTGGGTGGAGTCAGTTTTGGATTGCTAAAGTTCCCTGGGATAGCTCATGGTCTTAGAGGAAACTTTTACAACTAAAGCCCCTTATTCTGCCTTATATTACTTATAAAGTTGGTAATGGTCATGCTTTGTCATTGTGGTTTGATCCATGGATGCCAAATGGACCTATTTGTGATTTGCTTCTTGCTCAGGTCATTTATGATTCTGGTCTTTCTAAGTTTGCCAGAGTTGCTGATATTATTGTGGATGGCTGTTGGTCTTGGCCAGGGACTAATACCAATGAGTTAATGGAGCTAAGAGCTACATCTCTTGATTTGTCTTTGCCTAATACTTCTGTTTCTGATAAGATTATATGGAAATCAGCAAATGGAAAGGGTTTTTCGACTAGAGCAACGTGGAAGGTTATTCGTGAGCATCATCCTGTGGTGGACTAGCATTCTCTTATTTGGTTCAAATCTAATGTGCCTCGTTATTCATTTATCTTATGGCTGGCCATTCGCCAACGGCTAGCAACCCAAGATAAACTGAGCTATTAGGGGATGGTTTTGCCATCTCGTTGCTATCTATGTCATGCTGCATATGAGTCTCATTCACATTTTTTTTTTCAGTGTCCCTATACTAGTCGTTTATAGTATGAGTTTTTTAGAAAACTTGGTGTTCAATACTTTGATTCTGATTGGGCGGAGATCATTCAGTGGTGCATTCAAACTTTTATAGGGTCTTCCCTGTTACACTTCATTGGTCGTTTGGGCTTTTCTGCATTGGTCTATTACGTTTGGAAAGAGCGTAATGCTCGGGTGTATGATTCTTCTTCCCAGGAGGCGGTTGGAGTATGGAAGCACATTGAGGATGTTGTTCGGCTCCAAGTGATTTCTTGTAGACCTTTCCATGGTCTGAGTCTAATCATCATTTGGTTCAAGTTTGGTCACTTCCTTCATCAGTTTTAAGGGAGTAATTTATTAGGCTTGTGGGTATAATGACTTGGTTGATAGTCATTGGGTAGTTTGTGATTACTTGCGTCTATGATTTCTTGATTTATGAGTAAGTTTTGTACTACAGGGGGATGCCCCT